>JANAVB010017998.1:16015160-16097011 GCA_029216955.1 Iris pallida
GCTGATGACTCTCCAGTTTTCTTTTCCTCTTAAGTCCCTTTGCTGGGGACTTCTCCTTCCGTATCTTCAGTGATACATCTAGTGGATCGTTGACTTCGTCACAGAATCCTACGAGAGAGGCTTCCAGAGGTTCATCAGCGGGTTCGTGATTCTTTTCATCTCTGAAGGATTATACAGTGCGAACTCCAGCTCTTGAACGTCTATCACTAGCAAAACTGTCAGCCAGGTGGAAGCGTTCGGTAAAGGTGTTGGATGAAGTATAAAAATTTGCGTATGTATATAAAATACGCGGGCCTATCTGAGAGACTTGGTGCATCGAGAATGTGGCCTTAGTGCCTCTTGCATTGTAGTATCTCCAAGCCTTGTCACCATCTATTAGGTAACCCATAGCCTGTAAACAGGTGGCGGCGTTACCCACATGCAGTTGATCATAGCCGAACTGTCGAGAAAATTGTCTTGGTAAGTACGGTTCTAGAAAACACTCGCCTTCAAACCGATACACTAAATGTGATGGCCGGATTGTCTTCAACCATGTAAACTCAGCCGAAGATAGACGGTGAGATACTGCTTCTAGATCCATGAGTTGTGGAGGGAGATTCTCATATCCTAGAGGAGGAGGAACACATTAAAATCTCCATCGAGACCCTCGGTTCAAAGCTCTTCGTCATTCTGAAAGCGTATTTATATTACATCGAGCATTGGAATAACGTCTGATAAAATCACCTCCGACTGCACCCATATCGGGGTCCATCAAGTCAGGGTAGTGCAACAGCAACCACCCAAATAGATATGTGTACGACATTTCGGTACGAGGGAAGTCATCCCGAGAATTCTTATCGTACACCATGGTGTTAACGAAAGAACGCAAGCATGTGTTCAAGCGATATGTCATCGGTGAGAGAAGATCCATCTTATAGCCGAATACTAGATGTACTACAGCGAATAGCACACCTCGATAGAATCGGTCGATGGCACTAGCTTCGGGTATCACAAACCGCCATAGCCATAAAGAGAGGAAACCCGCCAGCTGGGCTTCTTGAGACATGGTTCTGTAATCCGGTCTAAGATAAATTTCGATTAGAGCACCAGCAGTGAATGGGTACCAATCTACATCTAAGTTGCTATCATAATGCTTAGTTGTTTCTATCAATTTTTCTACATCGCTACGGCCGAGCAGTTTGAAGAAACAAGGATCGCAAGCTTGACTCTCGACGATCTTTTCTTGATGAGCATGCCCCAGAAATAAGTATGGCAGCCATTTGGTAGTGTAGCAAGTCCTTTTAGAAGTACTCTCGTAGTAAAGGGAACAGATCATATAGTGGCATAATAACTCTTCGAACACAGCCACCATCTGAGGGTTCTCTGCTGAAAGAGTATCCAATTCCTCGTTTGTTGGAACATATTCTTCATAGGGGTTTTCACCCATTGGCAAATGTGAAAGATACTTTATTTCATGAAGTACGAAGCCGATTTCTCCGTGAGGCGTCATGAAGGTACCGGTCCTATCATTATTTATTTCAATTAAAGCCAAAAACATATGAGCATTCGGGTGAAAGTTGTGAGCAGTGGTCCAGATTGGGTCATAGATCTCTAATTCGAGGAGTTTATCCTTAAAATGATACAAAACCCAAACCACTACACTGCTCCAGCATTTTATGTCAGGATTCACTAAGCCTGTTAAGCGCATGGTTTGGTATGGGTATCTCCCTTCAGCCTTCGCAAACATGATCGATAAAATAGGTACTCTGACAGGAAGCAGCATTAATGAATCTTTAGGAGGTATACAGCTTGATCTCAAACCCCTCAAATAGGAGCTGTATCTCTCCAAAGTGCGATAGAACAAATCCGTGTTCTGCAAACCCAGTCAGTAGCTTATCTTTTCAACCCTGGCCTGTTGAATCGGGGTCAGATCCCATGCCATACGTCGGGGATAACTAGAAAATGCATATCGAGACAAAGACAAGTGTCTCGACATTTCTGTGAGGTACATGATTCTGCCCCCACATTGATAAAATCTGCCTTCTCTCTTCGTTTTTAGCTGGGACGTCTTCTTGATCGCCTCTCCAAACAAGAAAGCTGGCTTCTTATGGACGACATTGTCCAGAATTTCCAAAGGTTCACCGTTCATCAAGCATAATAAAGTAGGGTTATCTTGAGCTGCGAGCATAGCCCTTTGGGACTCAGGAAGATCATATTGAGGATACTGTACGTGAAATAAGTCTTCTCAGTATTCTGACACGTTGAAGTCCGAAGCATATCTTTCAGCATTAGGGTATTCTCTGAGATCAACTACAAAAAGAAGAGAGTAAAAGATTAATTATGAAGTCTATACAACAGTATCTAAATTTTAAACAGGTTGCGCAAAGTCACAGGTTGTGCAAGCATCTAAAAATATATATAATTTAGATTACGCATGATTCTATATTGCACAAGCCTATAAAGTGCGCCTGGTATCAGCTCAAGATTAATATGAACTTAAGATCTATATTGCGCAAGTTATCAAGTTGCGCCTAGTGAAAAGTTGAAATGAGCATGTTTGAAGGGTGCATTCGCGCAAGACAGAAGGCACAAATTCGAAACATGCACAACACAGTTCAAAAAAATGAACAGTATATTTTTGACATAGCCAACACTGTTAAAAGAGGAGGTACGAGTAAATCGAGTGCACGCCTACACTCTAAAAAGAGGAGGTGCACATTACAGAGTGTGTAAATCAAACAAAACTCTAAAAAAAGATGATTGACTCTGGCATAATGGATTTGTTTGTTCACTGGCGCCTAAGTGATGCTCAAGTTTTCTATGAAGTTCACCTTCGAGAGGTAGTTTGGCTTGTTCAGCTCTCGATGATGGAGGCGCATAACGAAGCGCCCTCGGTGGTGATGTACGAGATGAAGGCCCAACAATGGCCTTTCCCTTGTCGGCGGTAGACTTCCTTGGTGCCATTGATGATCGTCGGAGGAGCTTCGGGAGTTAGGAGAAAGAAGATGAAGGGTTTGAGGAAAATAACTTTTAGTAAAAAGTTTAAAAAAAAAACTCTGTGAACAACCTAAAGGGTATTACAAAACTGTTACGCAATTTGCGCTAAAAAAGTAGAATTGGTTAAAAATTGACTGGCACAACTCCTGTCAAATTTTCTAATTCAAAGTATTTCAAATTTTGAAATCTTTTAAAATTTTGAAAGCTTTGAAGGGGGTCTTGTAGTAGCCGAAAAATCAAGGTCACCCCTTTCAACAAAACTCAAGCATCAAGTGGTGCCAGATCATTAAGTTGTACCAGTCTTAGGTTATGCCTAAGCCATCTCAGGTTGCGCCTAAGCCAGGGTGCGCGAGCTCCATGTGGCAAGCATCCTCGAGAAACTGTAACGGATGCCATCATTACTAACAGCACGTCAGTCGAAGAAAATTCATTCGAATCCCGTGCAACGCGACGCTCGAGGAGGTTTTGTTAGCATAAAATTAATTCTAACAGCTAGCTTGTGCAAGTTATCAAGAAACACGACAATCAATTGTCATAACATAAAAGACCTAGTCAAAGGTGCCAAATGTCAAGTTGCGCGCTCGCACCCCCTGGAGTGTTGGTGCCACCTGATCAACTTTTGTTCAAAAGCAGGATGACATGGTGCACATGCCACTAATCTCGAAGAACGTATCCACTAAACTACCCACGACCACGCGCATCTCACTCAAACGATGTCATGCGTCCCCAGAAGTTCAAGTAACCATTCTTGCAACTGGATAGAAGACGCGCAACCTGAAGTGCGTGCAACTCAGAAAATAGTTATTTCAAAACTCTATAAATAGTATTTCAAATCAGTTCTAAGGCATTACTAATGATCATAATCTAGTGACAAAGTGTTGTTGCATCTTCCAGAGGCTCGTGTCTTCGATATCACATCGTCCAAGGGATAAAGTGATCGTCTTCTGATCATATTCCTATAGTTGTACTTTTCCAGAAATCAATTGTACTATTGTACTTTTTTCTTAATTTGTAATCAAACATTTGTTTTTGCAAACATGGTTGAATCATTATGAGCTGCGTGAATGATGATAGTTGCCTCGAGACAGTAGGAATAAATTCATTGATGGATAATCAGATTGGAATTTGAGGGAAAAGTATAATGACGGAATTGGATAGTATATGTAGTAGCGATCGGCGAGAGCGAATGTGAATAGGAATGACCCTCAAGATTAATTTTGGAAATAAGAGTTGCTTATGCGAGATGATAATTGTTGGCTTGATCAATACGAGAGAATGTTTGAGTACAGCGAGAAATATTACTAGCATGGAATGATGGTACAATTTGAAGGATGGATCATAAATCGGGAAAATTTATGAGTCGTAAATGAAGTGTATGGATGAGAACGATAACGAGTACAATATTTGATCGATGAGAATCAGGGTATCGAAATGAAATATAGCAATAGAATTTATCAAGTTTGGTGGCATGAATGACAATGAACTTGAAAGGAATACTTGATACATCTAAGTCGGAATACTTTGGAAACTTTTGGATCGGTTGTGAAAAAATTCTCGAGTTGGAATTGGTAACATCTATTGTGCTATTAGTTGGTTGAAATATTGAATAAACAAGTGGGATTATACGAGATGCTCGAAAAGAATTACTGATGTTCGGAAAAGAAGTTGCCCCGTAGCTCGTTCGTTTTCTCTATCACCGAATTCAGCTAAAGTGCATGTATTTCTAGGACGCCTAAAATATATGCATGATTCCAAATAAGTGATACGCTAAATTCAAATAAAGTCACGGAAGAGGATTATCATGTGCTAAGGAATTGCACGAGTATTGGAAGAAGAACAAAGATGGTAAACTATTTTGAATCCATTGGGATGCCGTGACGAGACGATACATTACTTGAAATCAATCGAGTTGTTGCGATGAAATATTTAATTTGTAAGTTGATCATTGAGAAGTTTCATAAAAGTCGGTTAAAGTTTTGGGGATGAGTTTTGTTTTAAGTTTCGAGGACGAAAGTTTTTCTGAGTGGTATATATTGTAGTGCCCTAACCCGCAAGATGCCTTATGATGGATGGTTGATTCAATGAAGCCTTGTTGGACTTGGGAATATACGAAGGATCGCTTGGAAGGCTATGTAATTATGGCAAAAATTGTCATATGAATGTGAGTAGTGTTGAACCCTTCGAAGATCCTTTAGCTTTACGATTAAAATAAAGGATAGTACGCTATGTTTCTTGTTGAGTTGTTCAATAACACCTTACATAGAATTCGGAAAGATAATAAAAGATAATTAATCACATGACCATAAAATATTGTTGCTCGATGAACTGTATGCTTATATGATGTTGCGATAAATTACATGACAGGTGAAGGCAAAGTCCCAAATACTTGGGCGGTGAGTATATCGAGTCTTAGCTCGACGAATAGATGGTAACACAGATGTTAAGACCCAAAAACTGGACAGTGAGTATGCTTAAATTACGTCTTAACGAATGTATGCTAAAATAGATGCTAAGTCCCAACGAATTGAGCGATGAGTACATTGAGTTTTGGAAAGATATATGGTATCAATGATGTGGCAAAGGGATTGGGTAACAACATTCTATTATTCTGTCGCCGATGTAGAATGTTGATTACGCCAAGACCCCGAAAAGATGGCAAGATGGAAATACGAATGAGAATGGTGGCTGAATTACTTAGTTTTTCTTATCATGCATTATATGTTTTCTTCTTAGCTAAGTTGCATATACTTGCATGGTCATGGACAACTTGTATACAAGGTAGTTCCCAGAATGGTAATCCGCGGACAAAGACCCGGTTTATCTTAGGGGAACAAGGATGGTGTCGACGTACTGACATCGAGATTTTAGGACTTACAGTAAAAGCTTGCAACCGCCCACTGAAAGGATGCCAAATTCCTATCGTGCTGAAGTAGTAGCACAGTGTTTCGGAAGCCTTCCATAGATTCGTATATATTCGGAGTTAGCCGTTCGCCCGTAAGATGGTCTAAGATGGCGTGTCGCCAGTGACCTTCATATAGATAGGTCCAGTGCTAATGATGTCTTATGCAGGTAGAGTAAGTTATTACTCAATTACAGGGAAGGATGTCGGCTGTTGGTAAGAATCACCTAAACGGTGACAATTATATTGAATTATAATATTATTTCTAATAATGTCTTGTGCCGGCTGAGTAAGTATTATAAATGTGTAGGGATGGCTCCACGACCGTGGGTAAAAATCACCAAATGGTGATAACTGTATGCTTTAAATTGTGTTGGCTATGAGAAATGCATGCTCTACTTTTATCGGCTATAAACATGAAATTGACCCTAAGGCAACAAGAAAGACTACTATTAATAACGTTCTATAACATGATTACTTAGGGTTGTCTTCTTAGGTGAGTTGGGCCAGCACCGCTCGCTAGTACATTGATGATGTACTGACCCACGTTGTAGGCAATATTACGGGTGCTTGCTTAAGGGGAAATCGTTTGATCAGTGCTTGGCATCGATGATTCGAATGGGTGTACAGAAGCTCTTCTTTCAAGACGATGTCTTCTGATACGGGACATAATGTATGGGACAGTATAACGCAGTTGTACCAGTGAGATTGTAGCCAAATTGGCAAGTTTATTGTAAAGAAGGCGGCATATTCAGTTGTAGCCTAAAGGGCAAGTATATATTTTTAGTTGGCTATTCAAGAGTCTTGTAATCAGTTGTAAACTCCGTATTCTAATGAATGTCTTGTAATCCATTGCAATTATCAATAAAGAGATACATTTCTTCATATCTTGTGTGACTTCAATTTATCTGCCTAGTTTTGCTATATTGTTGTTGTTTTTTGAGAAATACCAGGAACTGTAATGGTTTTGTCTTGTACAAGTGCAATCTAGACTTGTACGACATCACGTCCAGTGACTAGTCTTCGATTCTCCGGGATTGGGGCGTGACACGTGATGTCATACAAGTCTAATTTGGACCTGTACAAGGCAAGTATGTGTATTTGATAGTTCTTTGGAGACAATAAGTTGAAACTAAACAGTATAAAGAGTTAAAGACACAGAATAGAAAGAAATAAGCTTTTTATTGATAAAACTTGCAAAGTATGTGCAAGGTTATTTTTTACATTACATATGTCGTTGCAGCTACATTCTTTGAAACACAAAAGAAAGACTTTCGACAAGCTGCCATAAAATAATCCTTGTCGTTCCATGCATTCATGCTCCTTTATACATTTGAACAAAAAGTCTTCAATCTGAATTGGGCTTCAAAATACTTCAAAATAGGATAGCTTCGAGCCGCCTCCCATTCTTAAACTTCAGCTTAGTCTCGTGTTCCCGCATCACGCTCGTCACCTGGGGAGTTGGGGGTTAGCACACTAGCTAGTGAGCGAAACAAACCCACTCGTCTAAACCGATACTGCTTATTAAGGATTTAAAGCATTTGAAGTGATCTTTCTATTTAGAACCAAATGAATTGTAGTTCATATCGAAGACATGGTTTAAAGCACTAAACAACATAACCATTTTCAATAAATCTTACCACGACCATGCTCCTTTCCTACATAAAATAGATGTAATACTTACCATCTGTACAAGACAATATGTGAGCATACAATCTATCTTATATACAGTCATTGGTGGTATCGACACCATGAAGGATGATTAAGTAGCACTACGACGCTCCCTATCAGTTCGGGTTCCAAGCTCGACTGAAGGTCTCGCAATGCCTCCCGCCGAAGCATGATTTCATAATTTTCTCCTAGGTCAATTTGGTTCTAGCATCCAGGATACCGTTTCGAAGAAATCTAACCATGTGCACAAGTTGTCCATGACCATGAGAATGCAGGAACAGTTTTGTCTATGCAGCATATGCAAGATACAAACAGAATTAAGCTAGATAACCCATAACTCGCACAACAGCCCATTTATTTCTTTCAACAGTTTTTCGGGTTTGAACGAAACTGCTCGCCTCGATGCGAGGCGCTAAGTTAATGTCTCTAGGCCTATTTATCCTAGTTATGTTATAATTATCCCATGTTCTTTATCTTAGTAGTACAGTATGTATATTCAACTAGCATCATCGATTTGAGCATTGACTTGAAATTTGTTGATGGAAATGAGTAGAAAAGTACCAAACCATCCACCTAAAAGAAATGTGTTGAAAGTAGAAGAACGCTTAGCAACGATCAAATGTCAGTTACATGAACTCCTACAACCACACGAAAATCATATTAGAATTCCTTCTTCAATCCGTTTCCTTCAATATTTTTAAAGACCCATTCAGAAATCGATGCAAAAGCACACTCATCAAAACCAAGCACCCAAACATCTAGGAAACCAAGAAAACCAACAGCATACCGGTCCCATCACTCTCATAAGAGCATATTCGCTAAGATATAGTTTGCTGATTTTAGGACTTATTCCAACAGAAGTCGATCCATTAGTTGGATTGGTTCTCATATTATTCGTCCAAATTGATTTTATTGATGTCGAAAGGTTTTTGAATACCAAACTCGTTGCTGAGTCAGACTAGGCATTTATGTTCCCGACCATATCTGATTTTCCACGTGCCTATTACATAGTGCTTCGTTCCAACGGGAGCGGGGCACTACAACCGGAACATGAGCATAAGCATATATCCTATCATCGAAACAATATGACATCACTACCCCAAACGAGACAAGAGATGTCGTATTGCGTCATGATAAAATACATCCTACGACCATGATCAGGTTAAAGGCTTATGTGTTGCAGCCTTGGTTCATAGCTTGTCATAGCACAATGGTCCAACCCAACAACCAAACAAGGACATGAGTTAGACAACACACCACGACAGTCCACGTCCTCCGCTACTAACATAAAAAATAGATCACGAGCAAGTCACTTTACAAGCAGACAATCAATCTTATGACTCTCTATAGTTTGTCAGAATTATCCTAATAATGGATAAATATATAGGAATTCTCAGATCATGTCGTATTCAAGTAAGGCTAGATGAACCAATAATACAAGCAAGCACGAAATTCATCGGTTCCTTGCAAGGCCACTACACTAAAACAAGTAGTACCAATTCCAGCTCTCCTATAGGGAGAACTGCTCAGCATATAATAATTAGATATTGCACTCCACTAGTACGGATGAATACACTGTATCCGTGGTGGCCAGTCGGCATGCCACAAAATTTGTCTGGGTGGTGGCTTGTCATGCATGATCTCGAGATTTCGTTCCCTTCTAATACTTCTACCATTTATACTTGCTTAAATTAGCCCTATTTTAACCTTGGAATCTCATGCCGTGGTCACATGGGCATCCTTCTATATGTCGTACCTCAATGCATGTATGCTAAGCATGAATCCACATCGACTTGTAGAGCATGACTTGGAGAGTCTTACCTTAGTGCACTCGTATAGATTGTACATCAATACACACTTAGACTAATACCAGCACGTGTTCAGGTAATCGAGTCATGAACTAGGTCAAACAATCAAGGATAGTCTTTCTATGCATAGAATATGATCTCTATGCATTTCTGCACAAAACAGGGACTTCTACATAATTCTGCACACAAACAGGGTTCTCTACGCAACAATACGCAAAATAAGAAGTTATGTACAAAATATGCACATGGACCTTTGCGTAAAATACGTGCATGAAAGGATTCTGGCATACAAATGAGAAACTACACACAGTGAAAACTAACGTAAAATTGGAAAACAAACGCATAATGGAAAACAAACGTACAATGAGAATTAAAAAACTACATACAGTAAGTAACTAAAGTACAAATGAGAAATTGAGAAACTACGCATAGTGAGAAACTGAATTAGGAAACTACACGCACGGTGAGAAATTGGTGTATAAATGAGAATTGGAAAACTGTGCACAGTAAAAAACTTACATATAAATGAGAACTGAAAAACTACGCACAATGAAAAATTGATGTATAAATGAGAATTGTCGTCCCAAACAGCAAATTCAGCCATGGATTTACAAGAAACTTGTCATCACCATAACTTTCTCTCTATGACTCGAAATCCTGCAAAACAAAAGCCAAAATGGCATGAAATCGAATTCTCTACATCATAGAAAAACTACTTTCTTTTTAAAGTTTTGATAGATCATTTCTAAGAAAAACCCATAAAACCCTATTTGTTGTAAACTTAAATCTTCTCCAAAATACTTATCAAATCCAAAAAATACCAAGTACTAAACATATAGATAATATAAAGGTGCATAATATAAACAAAAAAAATGTGAAATAGATCAAATAAATAAAATGATCAATTTGTCTCTCCATTAGTGCAAGGCGTTCTTGCTTAGGGTTGGTTGAGGGAAATAAAGAGGAATGAATGAGAAGAGAGTGAAGAAGAGAATATATATAGGGGATGGGGTTGGTGGCTCGACTAAACCCTAATTGTAATCCAATGTCTAACCCAAGTCAAGTCTAAATGTCAAGCCACATGATCATTAGCAATAAAATAAAACAAATAATCATAATATACATGAATAATGTTGGAAAGAAGAAAAAAATACGTATACCGAAAATAGGGAGTATATATATATATATATATATATATATATATATATATATATATATATATATATATATATATATATATATATATATATATATATATATATATATATATATATATTATGAACAAACTAAAAACCCCATTTGTTCAAAATCCTTTACAATTTTGGGACAAGTCTCCTAGTATTGTAAACTTACTCCAATTGATAACAATAAATTAATTCGAGTAAATTTTATCTTGTATACCCTTTAAGACAGACAAGAATTCGATAAACAAATAAAAGAATTACTTGAATTAAATATAATATCAAAAAGTAACAGCCCACATTCCTCTCCAACTTTTATGGTCAGAAACCATAGTGAACAAAAGAGAGAAAAGCCTCGTATGGTTGTTAACTATAAAAGGGTTAATGATAATACCAAATTTGATGGTTTCTTCATACCTTCTATGGAAGAAATTTTGAGTCGCATAAAGGATGCAAAATGGTTTAGCAAATTTGATGCTAAAAATGGTTTTTAGCAAATTAAACTATAAGATAAAGTTTCTAGAGAACTCACGGCATTTTCCATACCTTTCTATCACTATGAATGGAATGTAATGCCATTCTGTTTGAAAAATGCACCTCAAATTTTTCAGAAATGGCTGAATTCTGTCTTTGCTATTTACCAGTTTTGTGTGGTTTATATTGATGATATTCGTGTATATTCAAAAACTAAAAAAGAACATCTTGATCACCTCAATACTATATGTGATCTTTTCCTCAATCATGGTATAATTCTTAGTCCTAATAAGGTAGAATTATGCAGAAATGACATTGAATATCTCGAAAAAAATCATTAATGAAAAAATAGAACTACAAGATCATATTCTCGAGAAATTAAAAAAATTCCAAACACCTTCAAAACTTTAAAAGAGTTACAAATTTTTTTGGGTTTACTTAACTATGGAAGGAAATATATTCCAAATTTAAGTAAAAGGATCCAACATTTACAAAATAAAGTAAAATTAATCAACAAGATCCATAAACCACCAAAAGATTCTTCCACCACGTGGCAAATCGACAGAATACAAATTTTACTTTCTGAAGAAGAAGAAAGATAAATTCAGGATATAAAGAATGATTGTCATAATTTTTCTAAACTTTATCAAAAAATGAAGACAAACTTTCTTTAGAAACTGATGCATCAAATACTTACTGGACAGGAGTTTTATTAGCCAGAACTTCTTTTAAAGAGAAAATGGTTAGTGGTTTTGCCTCTGACAAATTTAGACCTGCAGAAATTCATTATTCAACATATGAAAAGGAATTTCTTGCAATCTTTAGAAGTACTAAAGCTTTTAGTCCCTATCTATTTTCTCAGACATTTACTATCGTTATCGATAATAAAGGATTAGCAGAGTTTCTTATTAATAGAAATGAGAAACAAATGGTAGACGGGTAAGATGGTTAAATGTCATAGATATGTTTTCTTATACCATAAAGTTCTCTCTTAGCTATACTAATTATTTGTCTGATTTTCTAACCAAGGAACATAAGTTTGCCTCCAGCAAATCAAAATGAGCAAAGGGCGTCTTATCCTGATAAGGCAAAAGCCCCAATTAACTTTGCACCTGCAAAGCTCCAAACAAAACCCCTTCATCCAGTAAAGGTGAGGATAGGGAGCCTAGTAACGGCCATCCAGTTTGTGCAAAAATCTTTGCAAACAGAGGAAAATTTCATCTTTCATGGCCTTGATCATGGAGACTATGAAAGAGTCAATTCCCTTTGGAAGACTATGGGGGGACTCCCATCCAAAGCATTTAGAATTCACTTCAGTAATTTGGCTTCAGCTATGATAGCTAAAGACAGAATTATTTCTAACCTGGTGTTCCAACATGAGAACAATTTAATGGAAATTTCAATGCGAGTTGAAAACCTCCTATTAAAACAAGAAGGAAGAATCTCTGATGATTTATACACTGTGTACTAAATTGAGAATATCAAACCTTGTTTTGGAAAAAGAAAAACGGATAAGATTTCCTAACAAAATTGAGAGGATATTTCCTCAAGAGATTTTTGAATCTATCGAGAATCACTGCAAAATGATAGATTTCGTTGGTTCCTTTAAAAGGAATGAATGTATTTTGTTAAAGTATGACCAAATGGTTATACTGGGAATGGAAATAATTTTCCATGAAGTACCTCATTTTCTTAGTGGAATTGAAATGAGAATTGTTGCTTCTATCTACCTTGAGAAGCAACCTGAAGAGACGAAAGATTTATCTGCTATCTGTAAATCTATTCTTTATGCTACTCTTTTTATGACAAGAGCAGTGCGTTGTCTAGTTTCTGCTACCTTAGCAGAAAGAAGTGAGATTGAATTCTACCCAGCAGTCCAGATCTGGATATTCACAGATCTTCTTGAAGATAGCCGACATGATACAGTAGAGTTTGATAAAGTTAGCTGGAACCAAGATACCCAGATTCGCGAACAAGCTAAAAAAATTTATGCACACTATAAATATTTCAGCATAGAAGAACCTATCCATATGTATACAGATAGACTACGTCTAATCTGTACCAATCTGAACTTAGTTCCGGGTATCAGCATTGAACGAGCCAATATTAGAGAATTTTATAAAAATGCAAAACTTGGTCCCCAAGACCAAAGAAGTTTTGATAAAATATGAAGCTGAAGATTTATTCCCTATTGAAGATCAGATGGGAGATGTAGATCCAGATATTGTTGAAGAACATAAACCCGACAATATGTTGGAATACTAGCTATGCCACCTCCAAGCAACCGACTGCAAAACCATCCAGCAAACGAAAAGTCATGGTGGGCCCGACAGCATCTTTACAGCAGCTTTATGTCATATTTGCTTTTGAAGTATAGGAACTTTATGTCTACTTTGAGTCATATCTGCTTTTTTAATGAGCCTTCACTTTATGTCAAGCTTTAAGTCATGTCTACTTTGTAAAGTAAAGAATCTCTGCTTTTATCTACTTTAGGTCAAGTCATGTCTGAAAGGGATCCAATGCTTAGTCCTATAAATTGGTACCCCTTCTTCCTCCTCAGGGCATCCCAATTAGAAAGACCACTATCTTGTAATAGCTATAGAGTTTCTGAAGAGGCGATCTTGTAATTTGTTGTTGTCTCAATAAAAATATTCTTAGTAGCAACTAATCTCCCAAACTGGTATCAGAGCCAAACTTCTAAACTCTTTAATATTATGTCTTGCTAAATTTATTGTTTATGTTGTTTCATAGATGAGATGCATGCTTCTACGAATTTTGTTCTTTTGTTTTCATTTTTTGATTTTATAACAAGTATGTTCAAACCCATATACCCATCCTTCTGAAGAAAAAACTGATGGAACTGGAAATTCCCAAGACCCTTACTTTGGTGTGCATATTGATCAATAGAAAGTTAAACAGATTTAATATATGTTCTAACCCTTCATAGGTGGAAACTAGGGTTCACAAACTATACCTGCGGTAGAAAGAAGACAAGTAATTCCTGGCAATCTCGAACGGACGACCCCAAGATCTTCTGCACGTATTCCTTTCTCGAGTTGGACATCATGTGGACGACGATCTTCCAACCTTTTCTCCTCCTTGGCAGCCCTTTCTTTCTCTTCTTACGTGAATCACGAATTTAGAGAAAGTTTCATATTTCTGATCAGTAATTTGGCGGCCAGAGAATATAGAATATATATAGGCTACGACAGGGACCATGAGGAGAAATTAGGATTAGGCGTCCTAACGGATCTGGATATCCCGTGTTCAGCCCGAACACACAATCCAGGTCCATTAACAATAGCTCGGTCCACTAATGAGCTATTGCTGTACTACCTCCCCAATCCTAAATTATGTTTGTGGACTCCTTTTATTATATGCTCGTTTGGCTCCCCATGTTAAGATATCGTATTTCCGTCGATTAAATTAAGTTACTGACAACTATATTGACTCGACATCTTTTATTCTTAAGTATTACCGCTCAAATTTATTTGTCATGTCGAATATAATCCACCTGCAGGGTTTACATGACAATCCTTATGAGCTCCTTAAGGGGACATCATCAACCCGATGTATCGGGACATGGATTCCATTTATAATCAACAGCCCATCATACATACAATATTATTACCCAATTCATAGAGGTTGTTGATCCATAATAAATTTCACTCTTTCATGAGTCAAAGTAATGCACACTGCATATACATGTCTGTTATTATATCCGGATTAAGAACACAAGCATCCATAATAACAGAGGTGTTTGTTCTCTTATGTAGTCAGTACAAAGAGAACAACCTCAAGTGGTCCTGTTCAATACACACAAAGTGTACTAGTGTAAACCTATAGTCAAGATAGGCTAATACCAGACTACACTACAACCTTTCCAATAGATTGTCCAAGTCCATCTAGATTGTGAACTATTTATATACTCCATGGAGAACTAATAATATAATCTTCTGTGTGACACCACACACCATATTATCTACAATATAGAATATCAGACATTTGCATTAACACTTGCAACAAATATAATATGCAAACATTTACCCATATGATTTCCATTCAAAATTTAAGAAAATAAGGCTACTAAATGCTTCTAATATATAACCCTAACAAAAACCTATATGCTCTGAGGACTTTCTGGCAAGAGTAACCTCTGCTTAAGAACAATATCGAGCACTGGTCTTAGGTACCTTTCTTTAGTATTTAGGGATAGGTGACCCTTAGGTGGAAAACAATAGCAAAAAAAGAGTCTTTTTTTATGATCTGAACAGAATTTCTTTTATCCTTCTCATGTATGAAAGACAAACATTTCAAGATAACTATGACTGACAAAGCACTTGCACTGTAAGAAATATGCATCGATTTAGACACATATGAAACATATTTCCATTATACCCATATAGACAAAGTAGAAGCTAAGTCTACTACCTTGTCGGAATGTTAAATAACATTTCAGACCAACTTTCTTATACTAGAAAGTTTATATCAGAACAATTTCTACTTAGCAATCATTTAGCTAGTGATAGTCTTAAACTTAGTAATACACCTTTAGATCTCGTTTCCTCTAAAGGAAAAGAGGTAGATATATCATCGAAAGGGGATGATAAGAAATTTCTACACTGGTCTAATCCCATAAAATCTTCTTCTATAATAGAGACTCAAAAGGGTTTAGACACAATAACACATTCAGTATACATGTTTTAGAACAATCTGAATGAACAGACTTAGATTTATTTGAAATAAATAAATCGGTGATAGAGCATCTACAGAAGATGTATCTTGAGAAACCAAATGGTAGTTACTACATGCAATTCAAGAACTCTGCGAAAAACATAGAGTGCTTTTCAAGAGAAACAATTATTCTCAGCCTATGACTATTGAAGAGCAATTAGCAATAGAAAAGTTTGAAGAACCTTCTGAAGAAGATGATTTTAATAAAACTAAAGATGATCAAAACCTTTAGCAGCCAGTCCAAATTCAAATGGCTACAACCACCGGTAGTAGTAGTTTTGCAAAAAGATATAGAACTGAAAGGGATGACTGGGGTCATTTAAGCTACCAATCTGGAGCAATATGAGAACCTTCTACCTCCCATGGCTATTTTATAAACATTGATAATGTTCCTTTGGTTAAACGTTACCAAGCGATTAACAATTGGGCACAGGCCATATTAGGACATGAAAATAAATATCCTGATTGGACGGTTAAAGAATATATAGATTTTTCTGCTACCTTCAAGGAATACTACAAAATTGGTTACTTGTATTTGAAGAAGAATAAGGTTACCAGAATATAAGAAATAAGATCTATAATTTCGAGTCCAAGGCAGAAGCGCTTGCTATTTTTGTTAATATTATTTTAGCGGACATAGTAGGTCAACAAACTGTAGACAAATAACCTATAGTTGAAGAAGCTGTAAAAGATCTCCACAGAATGAAACTTTGTAATATGTATTCCTTCAAAGAGTTTGCCATGGCATATGGCAAAAGAATAGTCAACTGTCACGACCCGCACCCTAGAGTAAGGGCAGAGAACGTAACAACGCCCAGCCTAAGCCACAATGTCGGCGGTAGAACGTTGTCCTAGGTCACATCATCTAACAAAATAATGCTAAGCAGTTTATACTCCCCGAATGGGGGTGACATAGCAGATACAGTCTCAATCACATCTAAGGTAGAGCATGATAAAGATAGATAAAACATGAAATCTAAAAGAGATACAGGAGATAGAAGTCTAAGTGTCTAAGATACATAAACCCAGAAATACATCTCAAAACTCAAATACAGTAATCCACAAAGTAAATACAACTCCAGACAAAATGAAATAACTATCTAAACAACCTCTACTGTGTCTCCTCTAGGCTAGCAGGCAATCCCAGGCCATCTGTAAAATTTATCAACAGGTCCAGTCAGGACAGGAGCGAGCACAGTACATCTCAACAGTTCATAGCAGGTTAGAAAATATAATCATGCAGTAAAGTAAGATATAGATACTGAAAGAAGTGCAGTATGTAAACAGAGAGAGAAGTGTAATAGAAATATCTACTATAAGTAGAGAGCTACCAGTGACTAGTGATTTTAGAGCACAAAGTCGACATGTGAAGGACTTGATTTGTACATGGCTATACTAAAGAGGCGTACATGGCTATTCTACTTTAGAATTGTTCATATGGCTATTTATACTCCTCCGTACCTCCAATTAATACACAAGGATCCAACCAGGTTATGTTATGATTCTATGTAACAGCCCCCGAAGGGTGGTAAGCCCCCAAAGGGTGATATGCCCCCAAAGGGTGATAATCCCCCGAAGGGTGATATGCCCCCAAAGGGTGATAAACCCCCAAAGGGTGATAAGTCCCTGAAGGTGATAAGCCCCCGAAGGGTGGTACATAGTAGTCCCATAAATGGGATTCTGATAGACCCAATAAATGGGATAAGGATTCAGAGAAGACTCTGTGATCATATAAGTATATGTCACAAGTGATCAAAGAACCAAAGAAGCATATGATATGCTATGTAAGTGAAACGCATAGAACATAGAGTACCCGATGCTCCCTGAAGGGATAACATCTCAAGAAGGGATCCATATAGTACTAATCCGTGTAACCAATGTGACAGTATCAAGTAAAGTAATTTAATGCAGAAAATAATTCTAAGCAGGATATGAAATGATCAGAAAATGTACTCGTCTGATAACCTGAACAGCTGATAAGTATAGGGGGTCCAACTGAAGCCACAGAGTCCTATTTAAAGCAACACAGGTTACAAGGTGTCTGGCTCCTATTTAGAACAGCACAAGTCACAACAATTCCAAAATGGTAAAATAAAGCTCTACTATGCATTCTACATGATTCTAGGTTATTCTAGGTCAAAGTCAACTCTTGGTCAACTCTGGTCAACCGTACTAGTCAAATTAGGTTAACTAGGCAGTACTAGGTCTAAACCTAGACTAACAAGCCTCATTAGGCCTAACCAAGCCTAGACTAACACTCACACAAAATCACAAAGCTACACAAGTTATCAAACACACATTACATATATATTCATATATATTTTTATTACAAGCAAGGTGCATAAAGACAAGGAGTGAGTGATACATGAATGTGGATATGGCAATGTGTACATAGCAGTACAATATGTTCAAGTGTGAGGGTATTATGTTAGAAGGATAACATTTAGCAAGGGTTCATTGTATCACATAGAAGAAATAACATGTAAAGCATATGTTTAGCATATGTGTGTGTGGGTGTTAATCATAAAAAAAAGGGTTTATTTATACATCAAAGGGTTTACTCATAACAGTAAGTAGGTTTTATGTGTATTCATGCTTGGGGTTACTGTCAACATGTAGAAGGGGGTTTTAACATATGAACATGGTGCTAAGTGCTAATATGGCATCATACATTCCTATCATGTTGGCATTCATATATAGCATACATTCATACTTGATTACGTTACTTACTTACATATGGATACTTGCATACATGTTTCAATACCTTGCATTACCCACATGCTTTCATTTCGTCCATTCATTCATGCATCGCATTCATTCATTCATTCATGCACCTATATATACATATTTGAATACATTATATACTTTCATATATTATATCATTTATGCATACTCTATATTATATTATATTCTCTTAACACACACACACATATATATACACATGCATACATACATATTTGTACATACAAGGATACACAAAATGCATATGTCGTCTTCTACTTAAAATCAATACTGTACAAATTAAGCATTCATTAAATTCTAGAATTAAAGTATGTTATAGATCTTTGTGTTAGCTTTCCAAAACTTTAAATGGATCGCATTTTCATGTCCGGAAGCTCCCGGAATCGTAAAAACACCAAAACACGTTCGTCTTTCGTACAGCTAACACTCAAATAATTTTACAGAAAGTTTCAGAACGAATTTGGCTTATTAAAATATATATTTGGAAAGCTAACTTCGATACGGTTTTTTTTAAAAAATAGGAGATAAATCGGAGTTTTAAGCTAAAAGTTATGACATTTCTAAGTTGCTATTGCTACTAAAAATGTGGATAAATATTATGACGAATTTAGGTAGTTTGAGACAAAAGAAACACAAGTATATAACATAATATATCAAGAACTCACTCTCTACACTATTATATATATATATATGAGACACTATAGAATACATCTCCAATACAAAAATATGAGATTAAACATGTAATAATTCATTCATACATAACAACAACACATAGTGTGTCCAAATTTGGGGTTTTCCCACATGGACACAACCATAACACAAAGGACACTCCTATGACCTCCAAATGGACACAAAATGGACACAAATAGAGATACAACCATGGGAGTCATTCCTATGGGTTCAAAATATTTCTATATGCATGTAGGGATGGATTAGAGGAGAGATTATACCTTCCGGGAGAGAGATTCAAAGGAAAATCCTTCCGACACGACACCGACACGTAGAGATTCTAAAAGGACACGAACGAGCTCCGAATCCTCCCAAACTTGGCTAGCACCCTCTAACCATGGATTAGAGGAGAAATGAAGAAGATTTGGTGGAAGAAAGGGTTGATTTGGAGATGAAATCAATGGAGGTTCATCTCTAAATTAATTTGGGGAAGAACAAAAGAGAGAAAGTGGATGAAAACAAATGAATGAAGGAGTTGTAGGACCGTTGAGCACCTCTAGAGGAGGGTGTATAGAGTGTGTGTATGCAGCGGAAAATAATCACCAATTAAAAATTAAACTATGGCAGAGATATAAGAGACAGTTAAATAAAGATAGAGAATTCAAACTCAGTAACACAGCGATATATACTGGTATCCCTTTGAGAGGACTAATCCAGTCTCGAGTACTCTTGCTCGATGTTAATCCACTATGGCACAAGCTTTAACTGAGAGCTTGCAGTCTCTTACAACACCGTGCTTGGTGACGAGCACATGACCAGCTCCACAACACACACCGTACTTGGTGACGAGCGCACGACCAGCTCCACAAAAGGAAAAGTTGTTGAACTTGGAACGACCTCTTTACAACTCTTGAAACACCAAAAGATTCTAAATCAACTCTGATAGTACTGGCTTTTGGCTAAGAGGTGTATAGGTATGATTTGAAAATCTTAGATCGTTTGAAAACACTTGAGTAGTAGAGAAAAGAGAATGAAGAATGAATTGATGATTTGAAATGAAAAGTTCTTCTCTATTTATAGGTGTTTTCTTGAACCGAACTCGGGCAGAGTTCGGGCAGAGTTCGGATGCAAATATCTCGCAAAAGAGACGTTGCTCGCTGATTTGGAGGCAACAGAAGTTTGAATCATTTTTGGCCGAACTCGGTCAGAGTTCGGACCGAACTCGGGCCGAACTCGGTTACGAGTTCTGTCAGGAGATATTTGAAAATCATTTGTAAAAACAGTTTTCAAAATATGTTTTTGGTTATTTGTAAAATCATTTGTAAAGGCTATTTTCAAAATATGTTTTTGAACATATTTTGTAAATGAAATACGAAAGGTAAATAGGTAGGCTTTTGGAATGTGGACAGATTTAACCCTAAGCCAGTATTACCAAAATTAATTTTACAAAATAAATCCTAGACTCAATAAAATATAAAATACAGAATAAAATGAAAAATGAGTCTTCTGAAGATTTGATGATGTTGACGCTTTGTTTGATGCAGTACATCATCCGTTGAATTTGATTTCATGTATCCTGAAATGGTTAGCAGCATTTTCTATATTTTGCGTATTGACTTAAATGTATGTTGATTATCGAAATCGGGTGTGACCATGGAATGGGCCAACAATCTCCCCCATTTTGATAATTGACAAACTTGAGTCTATACCAAAGTATATTTATATGAAATAGAACAAAATACATAGTACCTGAAAAAAATGAGATGTTTTGATTTTGGATTTGTATATGCTTTGCTTTTTGGTATTGTACTCTTTTTCTCCCCCTTTGTCAAGTAGTAAAATGACTTGGCTCCCCCGTAATATGTGAAGCCAACAATAGACAAACACAAGACAAAATGAAGCAAAAAGACATAATCACAGCATAAACATATGGAAACAAGTAATATAGAAAGAAACAGCTCATAATAAACTGAAATAGTCATAAAAATTTCCACTAATAATCCAAAAAGTACAACTGAAAAATGTCTAACTAATCAGTTTAGACATGAAATAAAAAAAACATCAACTGATCATCATCAAACTAATGTCCACTATCCCATAGCTGAATCCACGTCACATCGTGGGGTCGTCCGCACCAGGAGCCTCGGGAGGAAAGTAGGCTGTAGTCGGGTCGAAAAACTGAAAGGAAACCTCATCAGTAAATCGAGGACCCAGAAAAGCAGGATGAGGTAAGATGGTGACTCGATGGACAGGATCATGAGCCAGGCTGTAGTGGAGGTCAGCAATGCCATTTCTCAGCACCTGGGCCTGAGAAATGCGCTGGAACTCCAAATCCAGATGACGTTGCGTAGAGACAGCAACAAAGTCATCAAAGCGCTGATAGAACGTCGGATCAAATCCTGGAACAGGGGCTGGAGCAGGAGGAGCATCAGCAGGAAGGACCTCAGCATCAGCAGCTGGAGCAGGATGAGCTCCAGGAGGCAGAGGTAGAGCAAAAAATCGACGGGATCTAGTCAGCTCGACAGGAGTAGAGGAGATGGCACACGTCTCAAGATCAATCTCGAAACGTCGAAAGATAGAAACTAAGTGTATAGGATAGACTAGATTCCTACCTGCATTTTTGCAGTTAAGCATCCAGGACATCGCAGTTTTGGGAATGGAGAATGGGATGCCAAAGTGAATATAATATAAAGCTGATAGTTCCATAAAGGTTACTTCATCAGTAGAACCTTTCTTTGGAAGAAGTACGAAGAAAACCATACGATGAAGTTCATAGAAGGTTTGATTCAAATTTTTGGCAAAAATTCTACGGGGAACAGGATTAGGATGACAGATTAGTTCCCTGAAGGAAGCAAGAGTGACATCAGCAGGGAATTGAATATGATAGATGTCAACTAAAGCATCACCAAGATCAGGAATATGGAAAAATTTGCTGATGTCGGTGGCGCTGAATTACAATTCTTGCCCAGCAACGCAAGAATAGAAATTTCCGTTTGGTTTTACTTGCAGGTTGCAGTAAAACATACGGACGGCGTTGTCATAAATATTGTCCTGTACCTCGAAAAAATCTCGGTACCCAAGTTGGTCAAAAGTTGGAGCGTACTTAAAGAAAGTAGTAAAGTTTACGAAAGCTCCATTACAAATACGACGACCAGAAGAAGAGTCGAACCAGAGATCTGAAAAATCTTTGTCCGGGAACAAAGTAGCGTCATACTCATCGGGATCTCTAGGTCGTGCTGGACTGAATAAACTAGCAGGGGTGTATTCAGAAGAAGAGAAAGCAACTTGGGAAGAGGTTCCTCTTTGACGCTTGGGGGCCATGAGAGAATAGATAGAAAGTACCTTTTTAAAGAAAAGGATGGAGGAGCAAGATGATCGAACTTCTAGATCTCTTCGAAACCTTGCTAGGATGGAGGAGGAAAAGCTTCTAGGAGGAGAAGAGAGATTTCCACGAATTGTTGTGTGGAAAAAGTGGAAGAAGAGATGGATTATATAGGCACTAGGGCCGACTGTTCGTTTCTGGAACCATAACAGCGCCGACCAAACTCGGTCCGAATTCGGTCCGAACTCGGTCAGAGTTCGGGCCGAGTTCGGCCACTTGCATTCCCGAGACAGTCAATGCATTCTGGTAGGTTTAAAAGTAGAATTTAATAACTTTGACTGTAATATTAAATAACGAATGTTATTTTTGGGTTAACTGTAGGGGTTGTCCCAGCTAACGGAGGTTCACCGGGGAACTCTTAAATACCGCTTCGCTTCGACCGTAGTCGTGGTGACAGACATACCCTTTTTAAGTTTGTGCCCAAAAACTATTTTCGTTAAATAAATAATAAAGTATCAAGTCATAAATTCAATTTTAATTACCATATACATTATGAGTCTGAGAATTCAAGAATGCCGAGCTCACGCCTCAAAATGTTAAAACGGTCTTCAGCCAATGGTTTAGTGAATATATCTGCTAGTTGATGATCAGTGTCAATAAATTCTAGGCAGATATCCCCGTGTTGTTGATGATCACGAAGAAAATGATGTCTAATTTCTATGTGCTTTGTGCATGAATGACAAATAGGGTTCTTAGTCAGATTTATAGCACTAGTATTGTCACAATAAATAGGAACATTAGTGTAGTGCAGATTGTAGTCCTCTAAGGTTTGCTTCATCCACAAAATCTGAGCACAACAACGTCCTGCGGCGATATACTCATCCTCAGTTGTTGATAATGCTACTGAATTTTGTTTCTTGCTAAACCAAGAGACTAAGGCCTTTCCTAAGAAATGACATGTGCCACTTGTACTTTTACGGTCCACTTTGCATCCAGTAAAATCCGCATCCGAGTAACCTATAAGGTCAAAGGATTTGGTTTTGGGATACCATAAGCCAACTGTAGAAGTTCCTTTAAGGTATCGGAAGATACGCTTAACGGCACTAAGATGTAATTCCTTAGGGTTTACCTGATAACGTGCACAAATGCAAACGCTAAACATAATATCAGGGCGACTAGCAGTTAAGTATAATAAACTACCAATCATACCTCGATACTTACGCTGATCGACAGGTTTGCCACTTTCATCAGCATCAAGCTTTGTAGATGTAGCCATAGGCGTCCCGATTGGCTTTACATTCTTGAAGTCATACTTTTTCAGTATGTCCTTCGTATATTTAGCTTGGTTGATGAATGTTCCGTTTGAGTGCTGTTTGATTTGAAGTCCTAGGAAGAAGTTTAGCTCTCCCATCATACTCATCTCAAATTCACTCTGCATACACTTGGCAAAATCTTGACAGAGTTTTTCATTAGTAGAACCGAATATAATGTCATCTACATATATTTGTACTAGAAGAATATCATCATTCATGGATTTGATAAATAAAGTAGTATCTATCTTTCCTTTAGAAAATCTATTATCAAGTAAGAAGGCGCTTAGGCGTTCATACCAAGCACGAGGTACTTGTTTGAGTCCATAAAGCGCTTTCTTAAGCTTGAAGACGTGATCAAGTTTTTGAAAATCTTCAAAACCAGGGGGTTGTTTCACAAAAACCTCTTCTTTCAAAAATCCATTTAAAAATACGCTTTTCATGTCCATTTGAAAAAGTTTAAAATCATTAAAACATGCAAATGCACAAAACATACGGATGGCTTCTAGTCTAGCAACAGGAGCATAGGTCTCATCATACTTAATTCTTTCTTTTTGATTATAACCTTGTGCCACTAGACGTGCTTTGTTGCGTAGAACTTGTCCATCTTCACTAAGTTTATTTCGGAACACCTATTTGGTACCAATTATAGATTGACCAATTGGTTTAGGAACAAGTTCCCAAACTTGGTTTCTCTCAAATTGATTAAGTTCCTCTTGCATGGCAAAAATCCAAAACTTATTAGTAAAAGCATCATCTACATTCTTAGGTTCTATTTTTGAAATAAATGCTACATTTGCTGCTAATTCAGAATCTTTAAGAGATGAACGTGTACTTACACCTTTGGATACATCACCTATAATGAGAGTTTCTGGATGATCTGGCTTGAATCTCAATGATTCAAATCTTTGGGCTATATTCTTCACAAGGCTCTTCTCAGTTCCTGCATCTTCGAAACTTTTATCAGCCCTTGTCTCTTGGGTCAGATCTTTCTCAGAACTCTTCTTAGTCTTTGTATGTGTATCTTCATCATCACTGTCGCTAGATCTGTGACTATTTAACTCATCAAAGGTAACATTAATAGTCTCTTCAACAATCATAGATCTTTTATTAAAAATTCTATATCCCTTACTCTTAGCAGCATATCCGAGAAATATCCCGTCATCTGCTTTGGAGTCGAACTTTCCCAAGTTATCCTTGGTGTTCAGGATAAACAGCGACAACCAAAAACTTTGAAATAAGAAATGTTTGGAATTCTTCCAAACCAAAGCTCATATGGTGTTTTCTTCGATATTGGTCGAATTAACACCATATTTAAAACATGACAGGCTGTACTAACAGCTTCTGCACAAAAATATTTAGGAAGATTATACTGATTCAGCATGACTCTAGCCATTTCGCTTAGAGTTCGATTCTTCCGCTCCACAACACCATTCTGTTGGGGAGTTCTAGGACAAGAAAATTTGTGGTAATATCCACTATCATCACAAAATTTTTTGAAATCAGAATTTTTCGAATTCGCCACCATGATCACTTCGGATACGAGTAATCATGAAGCCTTTTTCGTTTTGTACCTTTTTGTAAAATATCTAAAATTCAAAAATTGCATTACTTTTGTTTGATAAGAAATAAACCCAAGTAAATCGAGAGAAATCATCAACAATAACAAAAGCGTAGAGCTTACCGCCAAGACTAGCGACTCTACTAGGACCAAATAAATCCATATGAATTAACTGCAAAGGTCTCGAAGTACTTACTGCGTTGATGGATTTAAAAGTAGACCTATGTGCTTTGTTCTTTTCACAGTCAGCACATACCATATCTCTCTTGAATGGAATTTCAGGGAGTCCTCTTACCAACTTCTTTGTATTTAGACGTGAGATAGTATCCATGTTTGCATGTCCTAGTCTCATGTGCCATAGCCGACTTTTATCTTGATTGGCTACTAGGCACCTTCCTGCATTATTAGTATTCTCCAAAAAGAAAACATAAATGTTGTCTTCTCTAATCCCTTTATATACGGGATCACCAGATGACATATCATATATGGTACATTTATCTTTCACAAAATTGATACCATAACCATTATCTGCCAAATGACTTATGCTCAATAGGTTATGTTTCAATTCAGTTACTAGACAAACATCCTTTATTATTGGATAAGGAGAAATACCTACAGTACCATTACCTATTATATCACCTCTCAAGTTATTTCCGAAGGAGACATATTCTTCTTTCTTCATCGATAGCGTAGCGAATAAAGATGCATCACCAGTCATGTGTCACGAACATCCGCTATCGAGGATCCACTTGCTTTTAGCATGAGAGGGTTGAGGGTCCACCTACAAGACAAGTAGATGAATCATTTGGTACACATGTTCTGAAGGGTCCACACAGATTAGCTTTAGGTCTCCAGACTAAAGTATGGTTGTCAACAAGCTTTCTTGCAAGACAATATTGTGATATGTGTCCGTGCGTACCACAATATGTGCAAGTCAGTTTAGTGGTAGAAACTGTGTTTGTAAGCTTGTTTTGTTTGGAGAACCTATAAGTAAAAGCATGATGATGTTCGTGTTTCTTCTGTGCTTTCTTGTGTTTAGTCCTTTTAGGTGTATGCTTAGCATTAGGACTGATCTTAGGCTGTGTCACAGGTATTGCCTGTTTGCCTAACTTGATTTCTAATTTTTTAGAAATCGCAATAGACTCTTCGTATCTAGCAGTCATATCTAGGAGTCTTTGTTCAGTTACTAAGTGCATCTTCTTCTCTATGTCATAAAGCTTTTGTATTTTGACATAGTCCCTTTCTTTCTCTTCAATATTGAGGATAGCCTCATGATAGTCTACCTTGAGTTTGGCTATCTCTTCCGTGTTACCGGTAATAGATGTCTCTTTAATATCTTCAATCGGATTGGACAATCTAGCTATCTCGGTTGTGTGTGCCTTAATCTCTTTTCGAGATTGCTTATACTTGTCGAGCACAGTTTTGTGATCTTCAAGTAGTTCGCTAAAGGCATTCTCTAATTCATCGAAAGTAAAATCATCAAACAAAGGGTTAGATGATACCTTATCAAATGCCATGAGATAAACATTTGTATTACCGCAGGGTCTGTCTTCTTCTTCTGTATCACTGGCATCGCTTTCGTGCCAGATGCTTGTGTTGGCATACTTTGGACCAGATATTGCTTTTCTGCATGATCTTGATCTATCGTATGGACTGCTTTTCTTGGTGGTTGGACAGTCCTTCTTCATATGCCCTGACTTCTTGCATCCAAAGCATATAGTTTCATCTTCGTTTCTTTCTTGGACATCTTTCTTCTTTCTGCTTGTGAACTTTAGATATCTCTTGAAGTTCTTCACAAGTAGGGCTCGTTCATCACCACTTGATGATTCTTCATCGAAATCGTTGTATGTTGATTTTCTTGCTTGAGCTTTGAAGGCAATAGATTTCTTCTTTGGTGTTGCTTCTTCAAAATCTTTCAAGTCGAGTTCATGGGTCATGAGTTTGCCCATCAGCGTTTCCAGAGTCATAGTGGTGAGATCGTTTCCTTCAATGATTGTTGTGGCTTTTGGATTCCAGTTCTTTGTTAGAGCCCGCAGCACTTTTCTGATCTTCTCATGATTGCTGTAATCCTTGCCAAGAGATTGTAAAGGATTAGTTATATCAAGGAAACGAGTAAACATCTGTGTAATTGACTCACCGAGTTTCATTTTAAAAGATTCATACTCATGTGTCAGTCTACTAATTTTGGATTCCTTTACTTGGGAAGTCCCTTCATGGGTTACCTCAAGGAGTTTCCAAATTTTGTGAGACGTCTTACAGGTTGAAACTTTGTTGAACTCGGTTTTGTCAATTGCACAGAATAGTGCATTGATGGCTCGAGCATCAAGACTAGCCTTTGCTTTTTCAGCATCAGTGTACTTGTCATGAGGCTTTTCCATAAGAATGCCTTCAACCACTGTGGGTGCTGGCTTCTTATATCCATCAATGACTATTGACCAAAGATCAAAGTCAAGAGACTTTAGAAAGAAAGTCATTCGTGTTTTCCAATAGGTATAATTTGTTCCATCAAATAGGGGAGGTCTATTTGTGGATTGCCCTTCACCGTTGAATATAGATTTCACGGCTTCCATATATATACTCTCTAAGGTATGTTATATAAGAATATAACCTGCTCTGATACCAATTGTAGGACCGTTGAGCACCTCTAGAGGGGGGTGAATAGAGTGTGTGTGTGCAGCAGAAAATAATCACCAATTAAAAATTAAACTATGGCAGAGATATAAGAGACAGTTAAATAAAGATAGAGAATTCAAACTCAGTAACACAGCGATATATACTGGTATCCCTCTGAGAGGACTAATCCAGTCTCGAGTACTCTTGCTCGATGTTAATCCACTATGGCACAAGCTTTAACTGAGAGCTTGCAGTCTCTTACAACACCGTGCTTGGTGACGAGTGCACGACCAGCTCCACAACAGGAAAAGTTGTTGAACTTGGAACGACCTCTTTACAACTCTTGAAACACCAAAAGATTCTAAATCAACTCTGATAGTACTGGCTTTTGGCTAAGAGGTGTATAGGTATGATTTAAAAATCTTAGATCGTTTGAAAACACTTGAGTAGTAGAGAAGAGAGAATGAAGAATGAATTGACGATTTGAAATGAAAAGTTCTTCTCTATTTATAGGTGTTTTCTTGAACCGAACTCGGGCAGAGTTCGGATGCAAATATCTCGCAAAAGATACGTTGCTCGCTGATTTGGAGGCAACAGAAGTTTGAATCATTTTTGGCCGAACTCGGTCAGAGTTCGGACCGAACTCGGGCCGAACTCGGTTACAAGTTCTGTCAGGAGATATTTGAAAATTATTTGTAAAAACAGTTTTCAAAATATGTTTTTGGTTATTTGTAAAATCATTTGTAAAGGCTATTTTCAAAATATGTTTTTGAACATGTTTTGTAAATAAAATACGAAAGGTAAATAGGTAGGCTTTTGGAATGTGGACAGATTTAACCCTAAGCCAGTATTACCAAAATTGATTTTACAAAATAAATCCTAGACTCAATAGAATATAAAATACAGAATAAAATGAGAAATGAGTCTTCTGAAGATTTGATGATGTTGACGCTTTGTTTGATGTAGTACATCATCCGTTGAATTTGATTTCATGTATCATAAAATGGTTAGCAGCATTTTCTATATTTTGTGTATTGACTTAAGTGTATGTTGATTATCGAAATCGGGTGTGACCATGGAATGGGCCAACAGGAGTGACTCACTCCTTATCCCCCCCATAGGTGGCTGCCCAAAAAGGATGATTTGTCCCCTATTTGAATGTCTAAAATGCCCTCCACTAATCTATTTGATTTAAATTAGGAATGGGTTAAAGGTTGAGGTCAATTTAGTCTAGTTTTAAGTCTCTAATTAAACTAAACCTATCCATAAATAATTAGTCTAACTACTAACTAAAATTAATATCATGTGGACTAAAATTAATATCATGCGGGCTATGTCTAACTAGTATGTGGGTCCCACTAGAGTCAAACTACCCCCGGGTTTCCGTTTCAAGTCGGATTGAGTTAAAATTTGAACCCGACTCAAATAATCCTTTAACAATATCATATATAATAAAATAAATTCCAACCCCAAAATAATATCATAAATAATGAAATAAATTTTAAAAATATTCAAAAATGTAAAATTACAAAAATACTCTTGTTTCTGAAAAGTGGGGGTGACATCAACATACCAGTGAATTCTAGGCAACACTAGTATGAAACCTTTTTCCAAAAACTTCCAAGTCCGTGGAATGATTTGTTTACCGAGGAGTATAAAACTTTCGATAGGCCTTGGACTATTTCCCCAGCGGCCAGTTCTTCAACGAGCTTAGAAGTAACCTCATCCTACGGTACCATGACACAGGTATACACTGATACATTAGGATATCGTATACAATGTGTATTAAAGGTTTTAAAGAAATACTGTTATGAGCAAAAGGCTTTTAAACATGTTTAAAAAGATATAAAGAAATCCAAAATGGGATTGTCCTGTTGTGATTCTATTTTTAAAGAAAATTATGAATTTGGATGCAGTTCAAAGAAGGAAAAACAAAATAGGTCTTGAAGAAAAGGACAATATAAAAGAAGGTATCCAAAACAAAATAACTCAAAGAAAAATTTCAAAATTAGAAAATATAACAAAAAGAGGTTTTCAAAGAAAAATTGATATATCAGACCAAGAAAACCCAAGTCAAAATGTAAATATTTTGTTTGTGGTAAATTGGGACACTTTGCTAATGAATGCAAGATAAAGTCAAGACTTTAGAAACTATCAATGTGACTATTCTAAATGAAGACTATGAGATATGCTTAGGGGAAAGCATAGATGATAGAAATGAAATAATATTTGAATTAGAATCCATGTCTGATTCTGAATCTTCTGATTACACAGAAAATGATTCAGAAGAAAATTCTTCATCCTCATCATCTTCGGGAGAATTAAAATTTGGTACCAGTAAAATGATGAGAGTATTAGAAGAAGATACTAATGCTTTTAACCTTGAAAATACGCAAGGTGAAAGTCTAGAATTGAATGAAGAAAATATTAGAGATTTAAAAACCCTAAAAATTAAAACAAATGATATTTATAGAATTAGCTCATTTTTTTCCTCCACGTTTTCTAAACAGAAAACATATATCTTTGAAAGATTCAACGAAAATATTTCTTCATCATAAGAAGAAAACCAAACTACTAAACTACAGATTTTGCCTTTTCAAAAAAATAAAAAAGCTTAGACAAAAATATGGAAAATAAAATAAAATAAATATCTTCATCTAGGAACTATCCAGATAAAAATTGACGCTCTATTCAGAAAAGGGATAGATTTCCCGATTTAGTAATGGTTAGCGATGATAGAATCATATCGTCAAAAATGGACTCTATATTAGGAGTAATCCAGTCTAACATGGTTGTAGGACACCTAATATTTATCCTATATCCAGGATATATGATAGCCCTCGATGATCTGAATATTGAAAAGGTTATAAACCTACATATTCAATTACAGAATATAGTTCTTTCCAAACAAAGCAACCCATTAGCTATTGTTTGGGAATCCCTATGAGCTTTATCTGAAGTTCCTACTTTTAAAACATCTGATAGTTATGATTTATTTCAAAGTAAATCTATAAAGTTATTAAACGAGGACCAGTGAGAAATAATTCAGCCAAAATTATTATCCTTGTCTGACATAGCCTTACCAGATTCATGGATAACAGATATTTCTACCATAGGATCACATTCTATTATAGAAACACCCAGAAGATCATTACAAATTTCTGAAAATAGGTTGGTTATCTCTAGAAGAAAATCTTTTAGAGAAAACAACTATAGCCTCCAAGACAACAAGGAACAAAGTGCAAAAGAAAAAGAAATAATTCAACAACAGATAAAACCTATTTTGTTTGAGAGTCCTTGTTATTTAAAAACGATGCTTATAAACTCAGAAGGAGATACTTTTACATTAAAAGCTATTTTTGATTCTGGAGCATCCTTAATTTTCTTGTATAAAAAGGAAATACATATCCAAGATTGATTTTGATAAGAAATTCAAAATTAACACTTTCACGGGTTTCTCTTCGGTAACAGGTTTAGCCTTAGGGATACACCTTTATTTATTTACTCAAACTGAAAAGTTTAGAGTTGAAAAACCTCAGTTGTGGATTCACGACGAATCTTATATTGAAATAACTATAGGACAAGACATCATACAAAAATATCTTCCTATAACTTATAATCTTGATAATATAATCCTTACCACTCCAAAAGGATTAGTAACTACACCTTTCTGTGATAATGAATCTACTAGTTAAAAATTTTCCCAAAAACCTTACTGCCTACTAGATCATTCGACGCTATTGGATATGATCTCTATTCTATTGAAGAAAAATAATTGAATTACTTACAACAAGAGGTTGTACACACTGGAATAAGGGTTAAGATTCCAGAAGGTCATTATGGAAGGATAGCTCCCAAATTTGGATGGGCTATTCAACATAATATTTGGATTAACAGTGGGGTCATTGATCACCACTATATTGGTGAAATCAAGATTTTAATGGAAAACCATGGTCTTCAGTATGTGCAAATTCGACCAGGTTATAATATTGCACAACTTATAATTGAAAAATTTTCTACCCCAGAAATTATAGAAGTCACTAGCCTATACTCAAGATCTCCTCAGTTTGGATCTCCCTATAAGGGACAAACTAGTGGGTCTTCAAGAAGATTATTCTATGACAAGTATTCTTTTCAATTTAAAAGAATATACTAGTAACTACGTCTACATGAAATAGATATTTCCTTCAAAAACTATGAAGACCTTACGCTCCATGTACTAGTTGATACTGGTGCTACCACCAGTGCAATTAGACCTGAGTTGGTACCTCCGGAATACCAACATAAGATGGAACAACAGCAAATTGTATCTGGTATAAGCGGACAATTTAAACTGACCAACTATGCTTCTTCTTTACCAATAGAAATTACCGCAATCAATAATGAAATTCATAGGTTCATTATTCCTCAGCTAATTATCTTCCCTAATATGCATGGAGATATTAATCTTGGAAATAATTCTATTCAGACAGTCTTCCCGTTTGAAATAAATTCTACTTATATTTCTTTCCAGAATATAAGAATTCCTAGACTAAAAGGTCATACTTTTCTAGCTCATAACGATTTTAAATTAAACAAGAAATGCACATATTCTTTGAAATGTGGTGATTTTAGTGATAATCGTTTAACCACACAAATTTTACCAATTTCCAATGATAATATTATGAACAAACTAAAAAAATCTATTTGTTCAAAATCCTTTACAATTTTCGGACAAGTCTCCTAGATATTGTAAACTTACTCCAATTGATAACAATAAATTAATTTGAGTAAATTCTTTCGTGTATACCCTTCAAGACAGACAAGAATTCGAAAAGCATATAAAAGAATTACTTGAATTAAAGATAATATCAAAAAGTAGCAACCCACATTCCTCTCCAGCTTTTATGGTCAGAAATAATAGTGAACAAAATAGAGAAAAAGCTCGTATGGTTGTTAACTATAAATTACCATTTCCAATATATATATTTCTTTTCTTTATATATATATATATATATATATATATATATATATATATATATATATATATATATATATATATTTGTGTGTGTTAGGTGATTGTCCCTGCTTCAATTTACTAGTCCTACAAGTAGATAACATCAACATGCAGCCTAACTATATGAATGTCATTGGCACCACAAGCCATCTTCGACAATATATATATATATATATATATATATATATATATATATATATATATATATATTGTTTATGTGTTTGGTGATTGTCCCTGCTTCAATTTACTAGTCCTACAAGTAGATAACATCAACATGCAGCCTAATTATACGAATGTCATTGGCACCACAAGCTATCTTCGACTATTTTTTCTGGTAAGACAACAATACTCCATGTGCAGGTGGTGAGGCCCAACGAAGGTCCAAAAATACCAGTACTAGGACGCGTTCTTCCATGCATTCCGGATTGCAAGCCCCACTGAAGGTCCCATAATACCCCATGCGTGAAGCACGTTCACATAATAATATCCTCCTAGTCTAAATAGATTTTGGTGCCTCGGCAACAGCTCGAGGAAGGCCACACCTTGCATGTGCTCAAGTTGTCTATGATCATGCAATATACATAAACAGTTTTTCGACTAAAAATGAATGCATGGTACATAAGTTGAGTATAAAGCAATACAAACCTCTATTCGTACAACAGCTCAAGCTCCTGATATACAAATTTCCATTTGAAGCCCATTAGTCCCAAACATAGTGTGGCATAGTACCACAACCTAATAGTTCTGTGTACCACACCATATTCCTACATTTTCGTGCGACCATCATGCATCCATACCTTATCGTGGCACCAATATCTATCCTTACCATTATGTTTCTCTGCAAACGCTATAATATACAACCAGATAGCACAACAACAACAACACTATGTCCCATACGATAGCAGTAGTTAAAGTGGTCCATGCAGTATGTGTCTATACATCAAGCTAACAACAATTCTATTAATTAATTTTTATTTTGGTTCTTTTGATTAGCATGCAACAAACTCATGGAATATAGTAATAAAGACATACAAGATCAATTTATTGAGTGTGAAGGTAAATGAACGAAGATTCAAAACCACCCACCATGAAGAAATATCTATCTTCCTTGACTGAATAGATACCCAACATGCCTCAAATATACAATTTAATATGATACACAAACTTATTAATCAGTATAACTAAACAAACGAGCCATGCTTCATAAACCATCCAATTCGACCGAATTAGGCAAGCCAGCATCATCGCTCTAAACCCATAATTTCTCACACAACACAAATTCATATCATCGTATACAAACCAAGAAGGCAACGTAATGCCTCCACCTAGAGAGATTCATAACACCGGTCACAAATATATTTTAACGATACCTCTGTGTGAAACAAATCCAACAAGGTCTTCAAGCCAACAAACTAGCATAATGCACCGCATGGAACGAAACATTACATAATACATAACTCAGAAAAAATTAGTCATTGAAACCACAAGAATAAACTCCCCCATATGATCAACTAACTAACGAATAAACTCCTTACTTAATCTCCATTTCAAACTCTAATGCAAATCCTATGGCAGAATGACCATCCAAACATAAAAAATAAGGCCCAAAACAATCAATTAAATACTTTTCATCCATGTTCAACACTTGCACAATGTCACGCTTCGGTACCGTAGGACCTATCATCCTCGCTAAAGCGTGATGCCGCGTGAGCCTAGTTTGCGTTCACGCAAAGTGGGTTCCATAATGATCGATTACAGGCTAAGCGACGGGATCGTTGTACATAAGTCCCGAAGCAAAAATATTGAATAAGCCAGCAGAAAGTTAGAACCAAAACACAAGTCAACAAACGAGACTCTTTATTAATATTGATCAAGGATTATAAAATTGGCACGAGCCCATGATTACAATCACTTATTCTCACCCTTCTCTCAAGTTACAAGTTACTCTGCACTCTCTCATTTCTTAATACAAAGCTTGACGAACCAGCGAATGCTTTAGAAGGCGATGTCCATACATTATGTCCCGTATAAGTCCAAACTCCAAGCTGTAACATGCCTCAAAATACGAAAGAACTCCGTGTCTCGATTCATCCAAGCGAGCTCCGTGCCAACGAGCTTCTACCTGTGTCTGCACATAAAAACTGTATGTGTGTCAGTACTCAACTATACATGTGGAGTGAGCTCCTTGCCTACCCACAACACGTTTATTTTACTTTGTGCAATATAGTCTCTTTAAGATTGTCTTGCACCTATTTTGTGTCAGTACTCAACTAAATTCTTACCTTAGGATCGAATTTAGGACAAACTCTTGGCCTATTTTGTGCCTCTAGACCATCATATTGCCTTGTACCAACAACTTACTTATACGTTGCCTCTGGAACCTTTTCGTGTCAACGATGTCAACTTATCGACTCATGCTTACCTTTTGGCCCATATTTGGAACGCAACAACTTGGTCGTGCCATAAACTCTATTCGTGCTTCAATATAATTGAGACAGTACTTTCCCACTTAGTCTTACCTATACTTGTGTCGTGACATCATAGTCGTACCTCAACATATCGAGTTCGTGTCTCATAACTCAACATTACTTAACCAAACTCGCTAACGACCCTTCTTGACCTAACTCAAAACGACTTAAATTCGATGTATGCAACTTTGTGCCAACAACTTAATACTTGACGCTATGACTCGTGCTGAAGCACGTATCTTTGCTATTGCCAAATCTTAGACTTCATACTGGTGTTGCAACCGTGTATACCTTTTCTTGACTCAGTTTGTGTCGTGTTTACACTTCTTTTGATTTGACCGACACCATGCATGCGGATAGTCGCTCAGCACGTCAACTTATCTATATAAAAGGTCATTGGCACTAACTCGCCATCGTGGACATAGCTAGGACTACGATGGGTCGGTTAATACAGGTAGCTAGCTCCAATGACAGTCCGTTGAATTCCTGGTTGCCTATCCAGCATCAGCTATGTTGTATTTTCCCTGTGGCCAGTTCCTATGGCACCAGGTTGTCGTCCAAAAAAACATCGCCCTTGTGTACAAGTTGTCCATGGCCACGCACCTACTAGACTTCATCTAGACTCACATAAATGCTTGGCCTAACTTGTGCTATGACTCAAACCCTTTGTATTTCGTGCATTGAAACCATACTTGAGCAAAACGTGCTCTGAACCATGAGACTCCCAAACGAGGGACTGCCTCGGCGATAAACCATCGCTTGAACTCTCCATTCTTTAAAAATCCAGGAATGACTACTGCATAGGCTTCCTACTTAACTTGAATAAAATGTGTTCTTTAGGTGCCATAGACCGTAGCTAACTTTTTACTGAACCAATCTTGGCTCGTGCCTTAAACCAGCTTGTGTTCTATACGACGCTACCGTCCAAGTCATACTTTATATGATGAACATTGAAACCGTAGGACAATGTGGCTACAACTAGCCATAGAAATCATGGGACCGTGCTTGCTATTACTTCGATTGCCCTTGACATAACTTTTGGCTAACACCATCATGCGATACAACTTAACCCGTGGGACGAGCAAGGCTATGCCAAGCCCTGGCACCGTGGAAACGTGCATTGAGACATGTGGGATACTTTAGCTATGCTAAGCATAGGACTATGGGACTGTGCCTGCTTTTTTAAGCATTTATACGTGCGATGCCTACGACTTATGCTAAGTTCATAGCTGTGTGAAAACTTAAACCAACTCTCCTTCTCCCAAGCCACTGGACGAAGGACTTAGTGCCATTTTGAAAGCACGTTGTACAACACTTTTTTGCTGACCGTGGGACATTTCCATATTCTAACTCCTTTTGACCCAACTTGAGATTATTTCCTTAGCTATGTGAGTTTGTCTCTTTTATTATCAAGCTTACTTGTGCATTTGAAAACTTTTGTTTTATTAGTATGAAGGCCAAGCTGAGGCAAGTTCACCGAAGCCACCTACCTGAGCGAGGAGTCGCCTCGACCGAACGGTACTTCAAGAAAGCCGTTGCATGGAAAAGTCCAAACGTCGTTGGCGTTTTAATTCCTCCAGTTGAACTGAGCGGGACGGGACACTACACACAAATCCTTCTGTACCCAAGAAACAGACATGTAACAACTCTCTTTACTTATTCTGATGCATACTATTTCAATCCATAGCTGCACCAAGATACTCAAATCGATGAAGAACACAAATTCTCTTCTTCTTGCCACTTGCCAACTTCAATACGCCTTGCATAAATTCAATGATTACTCCAACACAAATTTATATTTTTCCTTAATAAATATAATTCACTCATGCCTTAGCCAATTCTATCGACAATATGCCTCGCACAGAACCACACTTCTCAATTCAACGGGCGAGCTATCACTAGTAAACCTATCCAAGCACCAAGAAACCAAAATCAGACTAAGAAAAATCAATCCAAGCACTATACCATATTTTATTATGAATCAAAGTAACAGTCCAAAACCAATCAATATCTCCATTTGAATCCCATGTATTGCACCTCAAACGATCAAAACTGTCCTTACGATATCAAATTCAGTTATCATTCAAATCGCTAAACCTGACTGCATCCAAGTCTCCCAATTGTTATTATATACCAATAGTCAATTGTAGATTAATCCCACTATCTCAAAATTTACCATTAAATCAATGCACGTTTCATCTCCCAAGAATTTCTCAATCTAAGAAAATAATTAACTAAATTCAAAATACTTACTATGCACACATCAATCACACACTTTCAAATATGATCCTAGTCTCTATTAATATTGTCCAATTTTAGGCAAATATAAGTTATCTTTATTTGGTTCTCAAATATCGATCTTTATACATAGTTAGCTTGCTAGCTTATCAAAATATGTATCCATTTCATCTATCAACTTTTGTTCAAATAAGAAATCTTGAACCATCAAAATCTAATCTATTTTGTAAGCCAAAACTCAATCGTTCAGCTAATTTAAAATGATGATACGTCACTATTCCAAGTATTCCAGCCTATGCACATCAAAATATTATCTTACAGAAGATCAATCCAAACCAAAGCCAAATTATATCCAAGGATCACACTACTATCCATCACATTTATACGCACACGATTTTGAATCATAATCTATTTTGCCAACCAAGTTTTCATCTACCTCCACATGAGTATATTCAACTAAAAGAATCTCATAATAAGAAATCAATCCGCTTAATCAAAGTATACTTCATTCATCCATTCATAAGAAATCAATCAAAATTTTCAAGAACCATCAAATCCTAGGCTTAGCGCTCAATCTCGCTATCCCGGCTCTATTCTAACGCAAACTACCTAGACAACTCCTCTTACGGTCATCCTATCTATTCCTGATGCTCAACATTGGGATGTTTGCCTAACCACTTGGCTAGCCAACTCACAAGCTGCACTCAAACATCAAGATATCTTATCTTCATTAGACAACCAGGAATTGCTGCACCTATCCCGTGTTCTACGATCAAACCTTATCCAACAATCTAAGGCATTCTACCCAAAATTTGGGCAAACACTTCTAACTCAAAACTGTTAAAGAATTCACACATGCCAACCCGCTAACATAACATCACCAAAATCTAAGAGTTCTATCTTGCAAGTCTTTACCTAGGATAAACGCATCCAACAATCTTTCTCGACTATATCATGATCAATTACATCAATCCAAGCAACTATCATAATCCAAATCCTCAAATCTGTATGGTAAATTCCATAATTCTTAAGTCATAAATCTTAATCACCAATCACAACTTATAGATCTCGATCACTAGTCCAGCAATCATAATTTACTTTTAATTCTAATCAAACTCGTATTCTATATCTATATGTCCAATTTACTTGTATAATCAAATCCAACTTGAAATCAAACCACAAGCTAAGGCATCTTGTAGCCACCAATTCTTTCAAACTTATACATTTATTCCAACCAAAATATAGGCCGACTTAAAAGTCTCATAATCTACCAAGTTTGAATGTTGGATAAGAAACAAGATATCAACAAAAGTACTGAAGTAAGTTATGATTATTGTTATTTCATGGTAGGAAGGAAGTGTGCCAAAACTTCAGCGAATGGAAACAAGTTGTTCAAGTGGAATGGTTACAATTTGACTTTAATTGATTAGCAAATGACTAGAAAGTGGCTGTGATGTTTGTGGTAATTGGGGCTACCATGGTAAAGATTGCCCGGAAGGTACGTTAACTCAGTTTGTAGATAAGGAATGCGTGCTAGGTGTCTTAGTTCCATGAGCGGTGTATTCTTTATCTCTAGTGGTTTATATTTTATTTATGATATGGATATCGATAAGCCTATTAGCAATAGATGGGGTTCTACGAAGGTCTCAGTTTAGAGTTATGTCCGGTTAGATATAATTTTGAATATCTATTGTTAAATTGGTTTGGATGATTAAGGATGACTTTTGGCAGATTAAGATACTATTGGATAAGAATTTGGATTTGTGAAATGGATGACTTGGTTGGGAAATCCGTGTAAAATCTATATTAAATTAAGGCTTGAATCGATTGGATTGACTTTTAACTTAAATGTAAAGACTTGGTAGTGCGATTGTAAGTTTATTCAATGCATATGTGAATGATCGTAAGAATTTAGGGAGCAATGTTGTTTCCAACACATGTGGAGGTGGGGTCAGTACATTGGAAAATGTATTAGTGGTGAGCAGAACCAACCCAACTCATCTAAACCGACACTGTAACTAAATGAAGTATGTAATTTATTATGCCTTTAGTGACAACGGTCATACAATTCATAATCAATAAAGTAATATGAAAGTAAGAAATATAATTATATCACTTGACTGTGATTTTTTAGCCAGTTGATTTATTCGTCTATGTATAAAATAAGGCTTAACACTTACAGCCTATGTCGTAGATATTTGTTAGTATACAAGCCATCTATATGGTCATTGGTGATTCCATACCATAAAGGAATATACATGGTACTACAATGCGCATTTCTCATTCGGATAGCTATTCCTATTGAAGGTCCCAAAATACCTTATACGTGAAGCATGTTCCACATAATTTTTCCAAGGTCGACAATTCTATTTTGGTATCCCGGATACCGTTTTGAGGAAAGCCAAGTCTTGTGCACAACTTGTCCATGACCATGAGAATTCTTGAACAATTTAATTATAAAACATATGCATGGTAAAAAAAAACTAAAATAAAGCAGTATAATTATATACTTGTATAATAGTTCACTCTTACGTTATCTAATTATTTTACTTTCAGTATTATTCCGGTTGGCGACACATTGGTCCAAAATCATTCTAACTATTTTGTGGTGCCAAACCACATCCCAACAGTCCTATGGTACCAAACCACGCCCCAGCAGTCCCGTGGTACTAAACTACAACTATACCGCTTCCAATATGAAGCTCTTACTATAAAATCTTGTGCATAGCTGCACATAACATTTATAGTTTTCTGTATTTCATTTCTTAGCTTTACAACAAACATGTGGCTTTCTTTTCTCTCTTACTACAATTAGGCATCATCGACCTATGGACGTTGCAAATAAACAAAGAATTCTTTTTGTTAAGACACGAAAGGAAGGAAATAAGGGCCAGAACCATCCCGTGATTAGAGAATTTGCCAAGAGAAAGATAATCTCTTGCATTGATCAAGCCTCAATTACTCGTCTTCCTACAATGGCACCAACATCGGATCATTACACTTCTTCTATCTTTTTTTCACTCTCTCAGAATTCTCAGAATGAATGCAAAAATCGATAAAAGTGGAAAATAAAAACAATCATCGAAAATGACACAAAAATGCATTTTTCAAAACCAAGCAGTGAAAACATCCAATAAAAACTATAACGAAAGGACAGAAGAAGAAACCCTTGATTTGTTTGCCAAGACACAATCGACGATATTTTGGACTCATTCTAACAGAAGTCAATCCATGAATAAGAAAGATTCTCTATGCATTCATCTAAATCGATTAGATGGCGAAAGATTTCTCCAATTCTCAGTTCCAATTGAATCAAACAAGCTACGAGCCTATATAATGCACCGACCGGAGCATGGCACTACATATATGCCAGCCGATGCGTGTGGTGCAAGAATGTTATATATTAAATAAGATTTAACATGAAGGGATTTGTACAATATATATAGACCAAATGCGTAATTGCAGCATTCCCCCACCCCTCTCTCGGGATCGACCCATTATGTATGTATAACGAACAAGTAACGAGTAATAAGTAACATGTGCCGAGTCTAGCAAGTAAAGCATATGAGAATAAGTACGACCAATCATGGAAAAGACAAGAAAATTATACAACGTATTGTACATTTATCAAAAGTGTTATTGCAGTACTTGCCTATATCACATGATAAACAAGGAACCACAAACGATCTTGCTCATCCATAGAAAATTCTTCTATCTATTCCACACAACTAAAAGCGCAACGCACACCCACCATTCCATGGCACAGAAAATAAGAAATACATTAAAATAGAATTGTTATACTAAAATTATGTAATTACCCTTACATGTTAGTTTCCCTTACACGTTAGTTACACCACAAGCCACCTAACTATCTAGGGTTTGTAGGTCTAACCTATGCTAGACATGTTATTACCTATGGTTTCTAAAATAACGCTCCTAACATGTTGGTTTGGTAGTTTCAATTTACACAGTTGGCACACAAATTGAGATAAAACTAGGCTCTATTTGTGATTTCATGGTATATTCATGTATTTTGATGATGCGGACACGTTAATATGCATAATATTACAAGATGACTTTCTTTGCAAAGTTAAGAACCAAATAACAAAAATTGACAATTTTGATTGTAGAAATAAATTATACGGCTATGTATTTAATTACTAAATAATAGAAAATATTAAGACTGTGTTTGATAGCTTATATTTTTCATGGAATTATTTTTCAAAAAACTATCATTTTTCATATTTTTTTTCTAAAATGGTGAAAAATGAAACTTGTCCAACCCATAGGAAAATATTATTTTCCATGGAAAATAACTATTTACCATGAAAAATAATGACAATCAAACACCCAAATTAAGTTTTCCAAAATTTTTTTTTTAAAATTTCATGGAATTTTTTTCCTAGAAAAATAATTCCATGGAATTAATTTCTTTTCCATATCTTTTCCATATGTTTTCCGCCTTGCAATCAAATGCACCTTATTGGAAAATTATTCTAGGAAATAGGAGATATCGAGATCAGGGGATAGCTTACACAACTCAGTTTAGGAGTAATGGCTTTAAGTTATGCATAAATAACCTAATTGGTTCAATTATACAACGCTACTACTTGGATGATTTTTATAAAAATTAAACAAACTCCTAAAATCTGGAGAAAGAAAATACAAATTAAATACTTGATATAAAATAATAAAATTCGAATAATTTACCTAAAAATGAGTTCGGGAAGGGGGTCAAACTTGCTCTGGAATCCGAAGTTCTCATATTGGAAACTGCATAAAAAAAAGTAGAAAGAGAAATAAATAAATTCAAAAGCCTTAAAATCTAGAGAAAATTTGAGTGGCATCCCACTTTTGTTACGCTTATTTAAGGTGCACCTCACATGTTTACATGAATGTATGACACCCTCCTCTTTTAATGTTTTTCGTCCAAAACTAACAGTTGACCGCTTTGACCAATTTTTTCGACGAAAATACCCTCCCTGTCTGTTGTCCTCTTCCCCGCGTCAACGGTTCGTCTGCCCCCGTCGTGCTCGGCCCCCCTCCACGGCGTCGACGCACCCCCCCTCCCCGACCTCGCCGCACCCTCCCGGCCATCACCACCACCATCACCCATCATCACCATCAACACCCCCCCTCCCGTACGGTGGCAGCGGCGGCGCGCGGTGGCAGCAGCGGCGCGCGATGGTAGCAGCGGCGCGCGGTGGCAGCAGCGGCACGGTGGCGAGCGATGGCAGCAATGCCGGCGTGGTCGGGGATTGGGAGGGGGCCGGCGTGGTCGGGAACTGGGAGGGGGCCGACGAGGCCGGGAAGGGGGTAGAAGTGTCGGCGTTGTCGGGGAGGGGGCCGGTGAGGTCGGGGAAGGGGGGAGAACTGCCGGCGAGGTCGGGGGGGGGGGGGGGTGCGGCGAGGTCGGGAAGGGGGGGGGTGACGCCGTGGAGGGAGGCCGAGCACGGTGGGGAGCAGCCACGTGTGACGGAGAGGGGTATTTTCGTCCCAAAAAAATTTGTCAAAGCGGTCAACTGTTAGTCTTGGACGAAAAATGTTAAAGGTGGAGGGTGTCATACATTCATGTAAACATGTAGAATGTATCTTAAATAAGTATAACAAAAGTGGGATGCCACTCAAATTTTTTCTAAGATCTATTTATAGGTGTTAGTCGCGACTAGAGTCACCTCCTCGTTGAATAAGAGCATCTCCAACGCTATTGTGAGTTTGGAAAAGATGGTTGCCACATAGGAATGACAACCATTTTTTCCAAAAGTACTTCTCCAATGCAAATGTGAAATTAAGTGTGGAGTTGACATGGCAATGACATGGCAAAGACAATGTGAAGTTGGTTGTCTAGATCTAGACAATGCACTTCACAATGTCTTTATGTCCACATCATCATTTGTGAATAAAAATATTTATAAAAAGAAGTAGAAGAGTAAAAGTTGTCTTGGAAGTTGTAAAAAATTACTTTGTATTGTCTTCTCAATACTTTTGCATTGGAGATGGCTTTTTAAACTCATTGTCATTTGTGAATATAATCTTGCCACCTATACAAGACATTGTCTTGTGCCTCATGCCACATAGGATTCACAACACAAAACAAGACAATAGGGTTGGAGATGCTCTAAGGAGTGGGGCAAGTTAACTGGGGCTCCTGCCAAATCCTTTGTAAAAAGAGTGGCCACGTAGGCCCGCTAGCCGCCTTGGTCTCTGGTCAACTTAGCCCTTCCCCATGTGTGGGTATGCCTCCACTCACCTACATGTGGGTCCTTCTAACATGGCCCATTGACTGGCGTGCGGACTTGCGCTGACCGAATGGGGTTGGGTTTTGATTTTTGATTTTATTTTTCTTTATATAGTTATTTTAGTTTTCCTAATTAAGTAAATTCTAGAAAAATCCAATAAGTAGTTTATCCCCTTAAAAAAAATTAAATACCAAGTTTGGGGTCAATGTGATGTAGGATTTAGCCCTAGTAATTTCTAGAAATCATCTACAAAATTAATTAATTAAAAATTTGTATTCGTTTTCTAATTATTAAAAAAATTATGGGACTTATATTAGGCCAAAATGATGTCATGGTTAAGTTTTGTGGTCATTCTATAATCATGTTTCACCTAGTAGTTCTTACCGTCTGTCGGATATCAATTTTCAAGGGTTAACATAATTTGATTAAATTTTGAAAATTCTTCTAAACCCAATTTTTTTTAATAATCACTAAATGACCTGTTACAGGGTTATATGGTACCGCTCTAGGAACGTCGTCTACCCCCAAATTACATAATACCATTTTATTGTTTTATAATAAATTAGGATTTCCTGATAGAGAATGCTAAAGATCTTTTTACCCTTGTTGTCCTGGTTGGACCTGTAGTGCCCCGCGTTCGATAGGCGACGGACTTCGTAATATGCTTGCGTCGAGTCATGTCAGTTGGGAACTTAGATGACCATCTGACTCGATCGCTGAGCTTGATAAACGATAACACCTTGCGGCATCGATCAAATCGATTTGGACGAATGTTACGAGAATCGATCCAATTAATGGAATGGCTTCTGTTGGAATAAGTCCTAGATGCAGCAGGTTGCGTCTCGGTGAGTGAGCTATATATAAGAGTCCCTTCGACGGGACCGGACTGTTGTATGGTTTTCTTGGAACTTTTGCCGCTTGGTTTTGATGAATGTGTTTTCGCGTGTTTTCTGAATGCATTCTACGAATTTCGAAACAAAGAATTAAAGAATGAATACTGACTAAGTGTTGGAGCCATTGCATGTGCTCGAGTAACTAAAACTTGAACGTTGCGAAGTGCTTCGACGGTCGGCACGATGAAAATACTTGGTGGGTGATTCGGCTCCTTCTTTTCTACTTCTTCTTGCAAACAAAATTCTTTGTCTCAAACTCATTCAAATCGACGATGCCAAGTTAATTGCTTGCCAATCCACTAAGGTCAAGAACTTGGGAAAAACGTATCGATTTAGAGTAATTTACTCTTAAAATATAAGTTTTGCAGTAAAACAAAAAAGTTTAAGATTCTAGTAAAAAGATAGACTATTTCACGTGCTGCAAAATAATATGAAACGTCGATTGTGGCTTACGGTGCCTCGGAGAATTTGGTGCCTGCGGGATGCTAAGTCGGAAGTACGGCTCGGGAAAAATAATTCGTTGCATGAGTTGGAAAGAATGATAATGTCGCTCAATAATGTCCGCGCTATACAAATCTGTCTGCATATATTAAACTGTTCACGCATTGGCATGATCATGGATAACTTGTGCACAAGTTGAACTTTCCTCGATGCGGTATTCAGGACATCGGAACCTAATCGACCTAGTGAGAATAAACAAATCCGTACTTCGGCACGAGACATTGCGGGATCTCCAGCAAGGATTGCAACCCAAGCTGACAGGCACGTCGCAATGTCATATAAAAGTCCCTCGTGGTGCATAGCATCAATGACCTCACATATTAGATAGATCATGTTCAACTATTGTCTTATGCAGATAGTAAATATTATCTGTAATTTATGTAGGGATGAGCACGGCCGTGGTAAGTATTGTGATAAATCATTATGTTTTACTGTATGCTTTACTACTTCAAAGATGACTATCGATATGAACTGAATTCATTTAGTTCCAAATAGAAAGAAAACTCTAAAGCATGTCTACCTTAACAATAAGAGTCGGTTTAGACGAGTGGGTTCGTCTCGTCCACTTAGCAAGTGTGTTAACCCCCTCCCCAACTCCCCAGGTGCTGTGGGAGCTCTAAACTGAAGCTGAATTGCGGAGAGGCGTTTTGAAGCTCTTCCTATTTTGATGTATTTTGAAGCCAATTCATCGAGGGCTTATGTATAAAGTGGCGAATGTATGGAACGGCAAGTATTAGTTCAGGAAGCTTGTCGAGTATATTTCTTTTGTTTCTATCAATGTAGCCGCAATGGCATCCAATGTAATTACGACTTGCACTTCGTTGCAAGCTATGAATGAAAAGTATATTTCTATCTTCCTAAACTGCGTGTTCAATTCTGATATGATTTGTGAAGTTTCAACTTGGTGTTTCAATAGAAATGATCAAACGTAACGTTTTTGTCTTGTACGAGTGCAATTCCAGACTCGTACGACATCACGCCTTAGCGAGAACGATCGATTCAACATAATACTACCGGGAACGAACGGTTTGTCGACTCGAGACGTGACAGGACCTAACATGGTCGATATGTTTGTGAGATTCCTTGGTCCGCTTCCACATTATTTCCTGACTCGTTTACAAGACCGACCCACCACCAACACTACTAACACAAGAGCAACAATAATTAGTTGTACTCGTACTTTTATTCATTATTTGTACTAATTATGTGAACTTTAGGTTTATTTTGTACTTGTATTATTGTTTGGACAAAAATGGTATGGTGGATTGTGCTAGTGCATGAATTTTAAGACGGGTTGCACCGGGTCTCAAATATTATATTTTAAAATATATTGGTTGATTAATTTTTAAATATGTTTCAAATTTAATCAAGTCAACGTTGAACTGGTTATGCCCGTGCAGCGAAGGTAGACAGCTGGATGGCACAAAAGTCCATCGCATCATAACTGGAAATCATATATTAGAAACGAGGGTCGTCGTCAGGTCGTTACCCAGTCGTCGTCAGGTCATCGACAGGACTTCGCTATACAGTCGAATTTCATGAGAAAAGAGGAATTGCCATGAGGTCGCTTCTCTCTCCTTTTTGGCAGTGTGTCGCATGATTTTCGTAATTGTGTCACTATTTGAACATCGTTGATGCGTCGTTAGGTGGTCAAAAAGGTGATGATTCAGGGACATTATTTTTGCAGCGATATTTCGTTTGCCGACATCGTACACCCGTCTTTCGCCCGTCGCTATTTAGTAGGAGAAGAGCTACTTTTTACTGAACCATTGTCACATTTTTATTTCTAAAAGGATGAAATCAGAGAATTTTTTTTTTTGAAATCCCACTCACACACACAACTGGGGGACTTGAACCTTGCCGGCCCCTCCGGATGTCCGCTCTAATACCATTAGGCTAGAGAGCTCGGACAAAAAAAATCAGAGAATTTGATTGTAAAATGTTTTGCATCCGAAGGAACATACCAATTAAAATACTGCATGTGTTTTGTAACTCTTGTTGTCATGTGTTAACATTTATGCCTCCATATGGACAAGCTAACTAAGAATCCATTCGGTACATAGGAGGATAAAGTGGAGGAAGAAAAAAATTTGGTGGAAATGATGCAAATTTTTTTGTTTGGTTTAAGAAAAAGTGGAGGGGATTATTTTTTTTTTCTCCCAAACCTAAAAAATTTAATCCCTCCAAAAATAGAAGAAAAAGTAAAGACTTTGTTGTAACTCATATGGCTTATCACCTTTCATCTCCTTGTAACCTACATGACCTTTGGCCCTTCATTTCTTCATAACCCCCAACCTCTCTCCCTATATAAAGAGAGGATGTAATAGCTTGTAAGATGCACTTGTGGCGCTGATAACGTGTTGTAAGGCAAAAGCTCAAACACACGGAGACGAAGCTTTCTCGTATATTACCTTGTCTACTACTAAGGGAGATGGCATATTTTGATTTACTTATTGATCTATATTGACCTCCAGAACATCAAAAAACTACCCTCTGTGGTATTTATACAACCAAGCAAGAGTCTGTAGTTCAAACCTTCTGCAACTTTTATAATTTTCCTTATATTGAATTATGTTATTCTAGATGCTCATGGGAAAAGCTTTTCATTAATATTAGTTCTGTGACTTTTTATTTCGGATTTTTTTCAGAATAATAGCTTTCTGGTTCTCATTACTTGATTTGCTATTCACATTCCGTTAACAGTTGCAAATTTATTTTCATGTATAACTTTGCTATAATCTAGCTTTTAGCATACTAGTTTTTTTTATATATATTTGTTAGTTTTTTTCTGAGAAAATAAATTTTTGATAGCAAATTTTCATGTTGAAAAAAAAAATTTAGATGATAACATTTTTTTTGTAATGATGGATTTGGAGCGCCCCGACGAGCGCCTGCGTCCCGAGAAGCACCTCAGTAGCAATTTTTTTATGTTACTCAGTAAATTATTGTAACAGATGGGTAGTAAAAATTGTATTTTTTTTCTCGCTATTTTTTTGGCGTCGCTTCATTAGACGTCGGAAAAATAATTGATATTTTTTTTGGTGCCGCTTGCTTAGGCACCAATTCTTTTGTGTGTTGTTGCCTACTTATGTTGTATGTTTTTTTTAAGCGTAATGGCGTGAAAATTAAAAAATTAGTTTTGGCTGCATAAACAAATTCTGGCACCGCCAAATTTGGGCCTCCCAAAAATAACCTTTTTGGTTAATAATTTTTCAAAGGCAACGCTCATTTTGAGCACGCACTAAATTGTCACCTATTTTGCACAGTTCGCAAATAGCGTGAATTTCTTGAAAAATCTTATTTATTCTTATATTTGACAAAAATTTAACGAAGTCTCTCCGAATAGGCTCACTATTTGGGTATGATGTCAGAAAGAACTTGGGACTTGGTTCTTAAGAGGTCCCCGGTGACCCTCCTCCCTCATTTTTCCGCCTGGTCATATTCACGTAGAGCTACTGAAAGGGGTTGACCGAATATTATTTTTTGCTCAAATTGTATTTATAATTATGCATTTTTGCAAGAAACTTATTGACCTCTCTATATCGGTCCGTCGATCGATATAAGATAATTTTTAAACAAAAATCGTTTTTTCAAAACCGTTGTTTTTTTATTTATGATTGTTTGTTGTTGCTTATACAAACCAAATCCATATAAACCTGTCGTTTTATATGTTGACTGATCAAGATTTTTTCTCCTGTTGTAGAAAAATGTCAATCAAGATTAATTTTTCCATCCTTGAAGCCTCTGGCAAGAACTACTTGGACTGGACGCAAGACATCCAGAACCATCTAGATGCGCATGGCCTCTTGGACGTCATCTATAACGAGGAAGAGCGTGAAGTGGAAGTCACTCGCTCAATGAACGCCAAAGCGATGATTCTATTCCGCAGGCATTTATCTGACGCCATGAAGTCGGAGTTCATTGAAATCTCCTCGCCGAAGACTCTATGGGACTCTCTGAAAGGGCGCTTCGACCACCAGAAGACCATATGGCTACCTGAAGCACGCCATGACTGGTTGAACCTGCGCTTCCAAGACTTCAAAAGTGTAATTGATTACAACAATGAAGTCTGTAGGATTCGATCACTTCTCCAATACTGCGGTGAGATATTAACCGACAGTGATTTATTGGAGAAAACATACACCATATTTCCTTCCACTGACAACTTGCTCCAAAAGCAATATCGTCAGTCTAAGTTCACCAAGTTTTCCGAGCTCATCACCCAGCTTTTACTAGACGAGAAGAACAGTCTCATTTTAATGAGAAACAACAATTCTCGTCCTGCTGGAACAAAGGCAATTCCAATGCCTGATGCAAACGCTCTCCGTGGACCAAATCCACGGTGGAAACGAGACAAGGGCCAGTCGTCCCAGCCAAGGAACAGAGACGAGTTTAAGTCTTGTCACCCAAAGCGAGGTTCTAATAAGAACCAAGGACCTTTGACTCCTAGGCAGTCTCATGGTAAGAACCAACGGGCCAGTCGTCCCAAAGCGAGAGTGGAAGGCCAAGTGCCTACTCTCTGCTACAAATGTGGTGCTTATGGTCATATGCAACGGACCTGCAGGACGACCCCCAAAGAAGTGGATAACTATCACAAGGGGCGCCGGGCCGAAGCAAATCTGGTTATCGAGTGCGAAAATCTAAATCTTGAGACCCCCGATTTTGTAGCAGAAATGGAAGAATAAATCTCCATTTTCTATCTATGTTTGATTTAAGTCATGAAACTTTTGGTGGTTTGTATTTTCTGTTTTCTCGATAAATTAAAGTTCTATTTCGAGCACTTTCCTCAAACGTGTGACAAACTTTAATTTTATTTACTTATAGGCATGGACTACGGGACAGTAGATTATCTGGTTGATAGTGGAACGACTCACACTATCTTGAGAGAGAAATCATACTTTATCTCCTATACGCCTAAAGTAACCTCAGTGACAACCATTTCGGGACCCACAACCCTTGTTCAAGGTTTTGGCAAAGCCCATTTTTTGTTGTCCAATGGTACTCCCGTTGAAGTATCAGAGGCCTTATATTCTCCAAGGTCCAGTCGTACCTTACTGAGTTTTAAGGATATTCGAGAAAACAGATTTCATGTTGAAACTGCTCGAGAACATGGCTTCGAGTATCTTTTCATTACCTCCACTCAGTACGGCCAAAAGCGTATCTTAGAGAAGTTGAAATATCTTTCAAGTGGTTTGTATCTCACTACGATACAACACATCGAGAGTAATCTCATCATTCGCCGAGCGCAAGTTGATGAGAGGACTTTTATGCTATGGCATGACCGGCTGGGTCATCCGGGTCAAAATACGATGCTTCGCACTATGAATGCATCACATGGGCATCCTCTTGGAGGAAAGAATTTTGTTATAAATCCGAAAAGCCTATGCCAAGCTTGCTCGATTGGAAAGACGAATCTCAAGCCACTCCATGTGAAACCTACGAGATTAGTTTCTCAATTCCTTGAGAGAATTCATGGAGATATTTGTGGACCAATCCAACCAACATGCGGACCATTTAAATACTTCATGGCTTTGGTTGATGCATCGACTAGATGGTCACACGTAGTGTTGTTGTCCACCCGAAATACAGCGTTTCCTAAACTCCTTGCCCAGATCATTAAGTTAAGGGCTCACCATCCGGATTATCCGATAAAGTCTATTAGACTTGATAATACCGCGGAGTTTATATCGAAGACTTTCGATGACTATTGCATGACTTTGGGAATAAATCTTGAACATCCTGTTGTGTATGTTCATACCCAAAATGGCCTAGCGGAAGCTTTTATAAAGCGACTGCAAGTGATAGCGCAGACCTTGGTTATGCGCATCAAACTCCCACTATCTGCATGGGGCTATGCAATTTTGTACGCTGCAAATTTGGTCCGTCTGAGGCCCATGGCCACCCAACTACTTTTCGCGTACCAGCTGGTTACTGGATGTGAGCCTGACATCTCACATTTACGCGTGTTTGGGTGCCTAGTCAATATTCCAATTGAGCCGATAAGGTGTTCAAAATTTGGACCTCAGAAGCAACGAGGAATATATGTCGGTTATAACTCCCCGTCCATCATTCGCTATTTAGAGCCCTTGACAGGCGATCTCTTTACCCCGAGACACGCGGATTGTGACTTTGATGAGGCAATCTTCCCGTCGTTAGTGGGAGAAATGCACGCTAACGTTGATGAGGAACAACGTGAATTAGCGTGGCATGTACCCGCTTTTGCTCATCATGATTCCCCCCTCTGCACATAGTGATAAGGAAGTGCAGAGGATTCTAGGTCTGCAAGATATTGCAAATCAAATGCCAGACGCATTTAGCGACCTAACAAAAGTCATGAGATCAATTATACCTACTGCAAATGTGCCTGCAAGGATAGACATCCGTGAGAGACGCCATGTTCCTGTGAAACATGTTGCTCCGGTCGAACCTGCCGAGCAAGGGACGCTGCCATCGACAGTCCAGTCCGCTGCTATTCCCAAGAAGAAGGGAAGACCGGTTGGTTCCAAAGATGTTCTGCCCCGGAAGCGGAGAAATCTTGTTAAGAACATTTTGCCACATTAGATCATTAAGGATCACGGTGATGTATTAGAAGAGCACATTCCAGATGAAATGCCTATTCCTAATCATACCGATAACCTCGAAATATCCGTCGAGTATGCTAGCTTAGACGATATTTTGAAGCGAAATGAAACTGTCATCGATGATGTGTTCATATACTCAGTGGCCACTGACATTATGAACAATGATGACATCGAACCGCGTAGTGTTGCCGAGTGTCAACGACGAACGGACTGGTCACAATGGAAACAAGCAATCCAGGCTGAACTAGACTCCTTAGCAAAAAGAAGCGTGTTTGGACCTGTTGCTCCAACATCACCCAATGTTAAACCAGTTGGTCACAAATGGGTTTTCCTAAGGAAGCGTAATGAGAGAAATGAGATTGTGCGATACAAGGCTCGCCTTGTGGCGCAAGGCTTCTCACAACGCCCTGGAATTGATTACGAGGAGACGTATTCTCCCGTAATGGACGTCATAACGTTCCGCTACTTAATCAGTGAATATGCAGCTCATGGATGTGGTCACAGCCTATCTCTACGGGGATCTAGACACAGAGATATACTTGAAAGTCCCTGAGGGACTAAAGATGCCTGAATCAAGTAGTTCCCGACCACGGAATGCGTTCTCGATTAGACTGAGGCGTTCGCTATATGGATTGAAACAATTCGGGCGAATGTGGTATAACCGCCTAAGCGAATACTTGATCGGTTTGGGATACGTTAATAACGAACTTTGTCCATGCGTGTTCATAAAGAAATCCACTTCAGGATACACAATCATCGCGGTCTATGTAGATGACATGAATCTCATAGGAACCGAAAAAGACTTGTCAGAAACTGCTGATATCCTGAAGAGGAAATTCGAGATGAAGGATCTTGGGAAGACACGGTTTTGCCTCGACCTGCAGATCGGGCACCGTAAAGATGGAATTATTGTCCATCAAGCGAACTACACCCAAAAGGTGTTGAGACGCTTTAGTCATTTTGACGTTAAGCCATCCGCTACTCCCATGATCGTCCGCTCTCTAGACATTACTAAGGACCCATTCCGTCCAAAGAAGGACGACGAAGAGATATTGAGTCCTGAGTGCTCTTATCTGTGTGTAATAGACGCTTTATTGTACTTGGCCCAATGTACTAGACCGGACATCTTATTTGCTGTGAATTGTCTAGCTCGACACAGCACCGCGCCAACACGCCGCCATTGGAATGGCATAAAAGACATTTTCCGCTACCTTAAGGGTACTACGGACTTGGGCTTGTTCTATCCCTACGCGATTTTGAGTGAGTCCAACGCTCTTGGCACTCGAAGCAACGCGACCCTTGTTGGATACGCCGATGCGGGATACTTATCTGATCCGCACAAGGGGCGTTTCCAATCTGGTTATGTCTTTACCATTGGGAACACGGCAATTTCTTGGAGGTCTCACAAACAGACCTTAGTGGCTACTTCAACGAACCACTCTAAGCTACTCGCGCTTTATGAGGCGACTAGAGAGTGTGTATGACTTCGAGCTGTTATTGGCCATATTCGAAGTACATGTGATCTTCCATATGACCCAGATGAACCTGTTGTCGTCTATGAGGACAATACCGCTGTTATTGATCAAGCGAAACATGGTTACATCAAAGGGGATGCTACCAAGCACATATCGCCCAATTTGTTCTTTACACAAGAACAACAAGCGCTTCAGAAGATTAAAGTGCAACACATTGGATCAGAGAATAACCGTGCAGACTTGTTCACCAAGTCATTGCCAAAACACTCGTTCCAGAAACATGTCAGAGCGATTGGACTTAGGAAGCTTTCAGAGCTAGCCTAAGTGAAACATGTTTTCCGTACCCTATTGTGTGCATGTGAGGGGGAGCGCCCCAACGAGCGCCTCCAAACACCCTGTTGTGCGTATATCCCGCGCCCTGTCGAGTGCGAGTGAAAATGGGAGCATCCTGATGTATGCTTGTGTACTCTTTTTCCCTTAGACCAAGTTTTTTTTCCATTGGGTTTTCCTTGGCAAGGTTTTTAACGAGACACATTTCAAATCTCTTATTCACTAAGGACTATTGTGATCATGGAGAGTATCCAGTGTATACTTCTAAACCATCATGTACTCTTTTGTCCTTCGATCATCGGTTTTTCCCACTGGGTTTTCCCTGACAAGGTTTTGACGAGGCACCTTTGCAATGGTTAAGTTTACCCCCATCATACTGACCTGTGTGTACTCTTTTGTCCTTCGACCAAATTTTTTTTCCTACTGGATTTTCTTTGGCAAGGTTTTGACGAGGCACAAGTAGATGTCAAACTTGAAGATGCAAGCTACAGACAGACGAAGAAACTTAGAGATGTTTACAAGCAGAATTTCTCGAGAGCCAAGGGGGAGTGTTGTAACTCATATGGCTTATCACCTTTCATCTCCTTGTAACCTACATGACCTTTGGCCCTTCATTTCTTCATAACCCCCAACCTCTCTCCCTATATAAAGAGAGGATGGGATAGCTTGTAAGATGCACTTGTGTGGTTGATAATATACGAGAAAGTTTCGTCTCCGTGTGTTTGAGCTTTTGCCTTACAACAGACTTATTCTATTTATAATTATACCAAATAGAAATTATATTATTTAATAATTGTTCAATAAAGTCAAATGGTAAATAATTGTTTTTAGTTGAGAATATAATTGATAAAACCTACATATTTTTGTTTTCCTTCTTTTTTTTTTTTCTTTCATACCAAATCAAGGAAACTGTATTTCTACCATTTTTCATTCCTCGTACCAAAAAAAAGGGATTTTTTGACTTTCATCCCACTTGCTAATATGAATTTGTACTTACATCCCTCTTTTTAATTTTTTTAGACTTACATCACACTTTTCGTCACGAAAAACAATCGTTTTGTCACAAAAAGTATTTGTTTTGTCACGAAAAATACTTTTAGTGACGAAAAGTGGGATGTAAGTCTAAAAAAAATAAAAAGTGGGATGTAAGTACAAAGTCATATTAATAAGTGGGATGAAAGTCAAAAAATCCCCAAAAAAAGTATTTTCTTTCCAATATGGATGGAAAGAACTTTTTCTTCTTCTTACTTTTTCATCGTTCCTACCTAACGGAGACAAAGAAAGAAGGCGGCCTCCATCTGTAGCTTTAGTTATTGTATTGTTATATATATATATATATTTTTTTTGAAATTTTACGCACACATACAATTGGGGAGCTCGAACCTTGCCGGCCCCTCCAAGTGTCCACTCTAATACCACTAGGCTAGAGAGCTCGGACTATTATTATATGTATCATTCATCACTAGGTAGGCTTCTTCCATGAGAGAGAGAGAGAGAGAGAGAGTTAAGGTGTTTGCAGCATGGCATTTACTCTCCTCTTGTATGTATAGTAATGACTCAGATCCTCAATATTGATGCGTTTTCAGAACCTTTGCTTGTTTGCTATATAGTTAATGGACTGTAGCATATTGAATGTGCGCTCTCTCCCACTTGATGTAGTTTGGTTACTAAATGGGGATTGAATGATTGGTGAGTTAGGGCTTCGGAATGTCCATTCATTCACTTTCAGAGGAGGGGGACTGCCGTTCTGCAATCGCATTGATGTCACGGTGGTGGAGCTCGTGAAATAGCCGTTGGAACGTAGAGTTTGAAACTTACGCTCGCTTTAGGTCTTCTGGCAAACCTTCCCCTATGATCGCCGCATATATATTTCATTTTAGGGTATCTAGGTCGCTCCAGGCCAATATCCAGATAACCGAGATTTATTGGGCATGAAGTTTTGATTTGTAAGCATTTCGATACAGATTTAGGATTTTTGTATTTGTTCTTCTGGTGGAATATAGTACACTTATAACTATGTCACCTTACTGTATATTGGTTAGGGTCATCTAAAGATCATGCAGGAGAAAGGATAGGTTGCTATACAATCCTGCAACCAACCAAATGGCCGGCCATTGGGACTGGGTTGTCCTATCCCGAGCTAGTTGTGGTTGCCTTTTGACATTTATTGTAGGCCGATCTTGGAGAATTCCGCGACCACGACCACTTGTGGGGTCATGTTGAGTCTAGGGGTTACCCCAAACAGAAGAGGGTTATTCCAACCCGAAGTCTTGTCAGGCTTACCCCTTGGCCGACCCTGATCCTATTGCGGATCTAGTGATGGTAAAGACATATAACAATTCTAAATCCATCATGAATGCATCAAATTGAATCTTGGCCTTGGATCATGCATGGTTTATTATGCGCACACACGAAAGCGACAGAAAAATAAACCTTAACGACGGCAAGTGAATTATAAGGCACAAATTAACCAGACTAATAGTACGCGAACAAAATGTAAACATGGAATATTTAACGTTGTTCGATCAATATTGACCTACTCCATGAGACAGTGAACGAAATTTTATTGAATCAACAAAAGAAATGTTACAAGTGGCACTTTTCTGAAAATTGTGGCATATCACTTGTTTACATGTGGTATGTTGTCTGGATATCAGAGGCACTTTACAAACTTTACAACCTGTGATAAGATATTTTGGACACCTTCTTGGCTTCTTTGATCCCTCGAATGACTCATATAGCACTCCATATATGAGCACGAGCCATATCTAACAATCTCTAGCTTGACAAGTTGTTCTACTAGCCTCCTCATTAGAGTGTTTCAACTTCGTACTCTAACCTTAGCTCTGACTTTTGGGTTTTTTTCCCACCTTTACAATCTAAGCTATAATCGATAAACTAACTACTGCAACATTCTTGCCAAAACTGATTACGGCTATTGACACGCTCTTGATACGTAGAATCATGAAATTGTTTTGATATCATTTTTGTCCCAGAATCATGAAATTGCCATGACCCTCCTACAAAGGCCAATAATATTTCTCCAACTAGATTACTTGAATAGAAGTTAAGACATACTTGAAATTCTCCATGGAAATCATCTTAGTTAGCATGTTTGTTGGGTTCATCTTAGTCTCAATCTTCAAAATATCAATCCTTATTGCACCTTTCTTGTATCTTGTGACACCGCAAGCCAATGGGTTTTGTATGACTGTGGTATACTGAATTCTTGGCAAGACAAATTACGATTTAACGGTCACAAAACACATGAACCTGCAACTTTTGAACCCAAACTCACTAACAAGGTCCCTTAACCAAGATCTGTAGGCAATCCTAGAGGGGTTGACTACAAAGTGACAATAATCTCAATTAAAAACACGATTGCACAGCTAGTAAGCAATAGACAGTAAATCACTAAAGAGAGAGAGAGAGAGAGATCAAGAGAGCAAACACAACGATTTATACTGGTATCCTTCACCGAAGACAGTCCAATCCCAGATACTCTAGTCTGGCTTTAATATACTATTTACTAAATAGCATTACATTCCAAGAATTCGATCCGAATGGCACATCAACTTCTTGCAACCACGATCTTTTGATCCAAAGGCCTCGCCAACTTCAATCGTCAAGTGAAAACAAAACTTGAAAGATCAACTTTTGTTGACTTCTAACCAAGATCGCACTTGGCTCTAGAAAGCTTAAAAGTTATTCTTGAAAATGAAAGATTTAGGCTAAACAACGTGGAGAAGATTAAGTAGAATGAGAATGAATAGTTGAGTTGATGAAAATGGAATGAAATTCATTACTATTTATAGAACTTTCTACAGACCGAATTCACCAAATGGTAAAAAATAGCCGTTTGAGAACATTAGTTAACGTTGTAGATTGTTCCACAAATTTAGCAATCAAATTGATTTCGGTCTGAACTTTGATTGGATTCGGCCTGTGTTCGGTTGACCAAGTATTGTTTTGGGCTTGAATTGGTTTTCTGACTAGGATTTGGGTTTATAAAACGGGTAGTCTTCCTAGTGCTAGTGTAGGACTCGATGTACATATTTTTCTTATAAAAGAAAGGTAAATACATAACAAAATGTAAAGACTATTCTAAAGCAATAACGATGACTTCAGAGTAATATTTGCAGTAGCTTAATATAATTGTTGTCATCACCGAGTATTGCATCATAGTTTATCAGATAAGAAAATCTAGCATAACTAGATGGGCTAACAAGAGCTTCTTTTAATGCCTTACTAATGCCATGTATTTTGACTCAGTTGAAAATGTCATAATATATTAAAGTGTCGATTTCTAACTAATCGGAGAATCTATAAGTGCGTATAAATAGTTCGTAGTTGATATTCTCTTGTCCAAGTCACTAGTGTAAGCGACCTCCACATATACCTGTTATTGGTATGATTCATGTTCTAACTTGTGAAACAATAGATTAAGATCTTTGGATAACTTAATTAGATACCAAAGTATCCACTTTGAGTCATCCCAATAAAGCCTCCAAGAATGTGACATGAATCAGTTCACCAAACTAACAAATAAATCAGGGTAGGTCCACACCATAAAATACATCCACACTATTATATAGAATCCAAAACATCTTTACCTTCTCCTCATATGTTTACGAACATTCTTTCGAGGATAACTTAAAATGATCAACGTTCAAGTTGCTCATCTATCTGGAGCTGTTCATGTTGGATCCCTCCAATACCTTCACTATATTTCTTTAGGGATATCCAAAGCTTTTCTGCCCACCTGTCACGCCTAATTCATGTCCTAAGGATTTTCTCCATCTAAGTCCTCTATATTAAATTTTACACATAATAAAGTTTTTAGTGCCCTTATCTCCATTATGCTCTTAGAAGCAATCAATATGCCATCAACATATAAGAGGAGATATATTAATTACCCATCCTTGAGCCTCCTTAACTATATGTAATTTTCATAATCACGTCTACTAAAAATCAGTCCTCAACATAAAAGAATCATACCTCTCGTATTACTGTCGCAGAGTTTCATTAACCTGTGTAGACCTATTGAGTTTAAATAGGTGGTCCTCCTTGCCAGGCTCCATCAATCCTTCGGGGCACGTAATGAAGTTAATCTTTCTGTACTTCCATATTTCTTAAACAATCGTTCATAATTTTATTCTTCCCAATCCAACGAGTACCACACTATCTACTTTCCAATCCATGAATTTCTACCATGGCGACTCAACGATCCAAACCTTTCTCCATAATCTATTTCTCTATAACAATAGTATATTAAATCTACATGTTTATAACAACATTATAATATTCTACATATCTACAACAATAGTACAATATTCCTTATGTCTACAACAATAGTACAATATTTTATGTTTCTATGTAGCAAGTTAACAACAGTATATTACTTAATTTTGATCTTGGTTTACTTAGCGTTCACAATCTTATATATGGAATATAGAAACAAGGACTAATAAATCTGTTTTTTTAATTAAATGTGAAGGTAAAAAAGAGAAGGATCAGAACCACCCATTATTTGATAAATTGTCTTCCTTCCGACAATAAAGACTAAATGATTCCTCTATATTAATCTTAATCTAACTAGGTCCTTCGAACCAACAAAGTAGCCCAACACACCACACCGAGCAGGTACAGGAGAGACATGCAAGTGATTGAGTTGGTCCAAGTCTAGAATACAATGGGGATCAGTTGGCTAGAAGTCTTTAGAATGCACGGCGCCACCCATGATATAGTATACAAATAACAAGGCGAGAGTCCAAACCATGACACTATATCACAAAACATATAATAGACAATAAACAGTCATAACATATATACATGTTATAAGATCTAAGAAAGAAAATTGTAGATAAACATAAATCTCATATTTTAGTAAAATCAAGTAAACTAGGATATACACAACTCGAAATGCTAAATCGAGTTAAAACTTTAGTATGCGGACATATTGTGTATCTAGTAACTTCTAGAGTTGTGTCAAGGTAGTATAGGAATCGATGGGACACATGCGTTAAACCTCGAAAACATAATGTTATTTTGGCAAGTATCAAACCTGGTAGTATACCGTCAATATATCGCCTACGCACTTCTAGTATGCCGGAGGCTTTCATGCAAGCCAAATTACCATGGTGTTGAGATGGGACCCATAATATCCTCCTTTTAAAATCATATTAAGTTCCATAAAATTCTAACATGATTGAAATGAAATTCCTAAGGTAGGCAACCCTTTCATTGGCCTAAATTAAGTGAGTATGAGAATTTAGGTTAAATTATTCAAGAATATTGGTTTTCAAATAAAGTGAAGGACATGGAATTCTAATAGGATCTATGCTTAGTGTCTCGAGCATGGATAGAGACCTAATGTTTGTGTATGTGTGCTTCAAAAATATTATTGACAATTAGGTTTAAGCACACATAAAAAACATCAAGAAAAATTGTAATGCAAAACCTCCATTTCAAGCAAGGTACACTTGCCTTTTGAGTAAAGCATGCCAAGACAACCTAGGTTTTAGTCCTTCTCTTATACCAGGTGTGCAAACCACATGCAAAGTTCCACTCCTAGGCCACCCCTTAAGGAAGAGGAAGGCATGAGGAAGAAAAGAAGACAAAGAAGGGAAGTAAAAGTTTGAAAGAAGAGAGATAAGAAGAAAGAGGATCCAGTTATGGCTGGTTGGGGAGTACTTGGATCGCTACCAAACGGCCCAATCCATGCCCTCAATGAATCCTATTCCCCCAAACAAAATCAAAGAACCAATGGTTAAAGAGATTGCTCTAAGTCAGTACTACTGACTGAAGTTGTGCATCCAAAATGTTTATACATAGTCGCTATACCGCAAGTACTAGCTTTAGTATTATTAGGATATTTGGGATTTCGTTCTATCATGGGTCATAGCTTGACGCCTGACAATGCTTGTGGTCTCTATGGCTTCATGATGGTCTAGGTATGGCCTGGTAATCAATATATATAAGTCATAAAATCATGATTAGTTTCCATAAGTCAATTGTCCAATTAAGTTTCATATTTATCCCAAGAGTAACATGCTTGTAGAGTATCGGACACGCGAATTAAGAAAAAAAGGGTTAAGTAAGAAATTCAGGCTCGCAGTACAACCCTGTATCGAGTATGGGCACACATTAAACCCAAGTATATGATAGGGGTATCAATACTAAAATAGAATTCAAAACACATATATACAGATACTCATATAAAAATACAAATATTAGGACACGAATTTTGAAGTCCTCCTATGCAACCATAGGTTGTAATGGTGCAATTCAAATTTCGTATCTTTATGAGCGCCAGAAACATCCACAACCACTGAGTCATTATTGCCAAATGTATCACTCGTTTCCTTAGATTTTTCTTTCACATTTTTCAATATAGAAGCCTCATCAAGGATCACATCACGACTCATAAACACCTTTCTATTTTTTGGATCCAACGGCTTATAGCCTTTGACTCCAAATTTGGATCTTTGACTTTAACTTTCGATTGTTTTGTCCTTTTGATTTATGAGTGAATAGTAGGGCGCCACCCAAACACACAACATGTTGACAAAACCTCCTCGTATATATCTAGATTGATGGTTATAATGGTAATTTGTTGACAAAATAGCACGTACGACTTATTGCCTCTATCCATAAGCTATCCCAATCGCATACTCCTGGCTATCTCTCGCTAGTAGTATGATGTCCAGGCGCTCTGTTATTCCGTTCTTCGTTGGGCATCATAAAACTTTCCAATGCCCTAGTAAGTCCTACTCTCTATAGTAAGTATTAAACTCAATTATGGTGTACTTGTCTCCATTGTCTTTCTATAAATATTTTATAAGCGTTCTCCCTTTTGCTTCTCTATGACCGTCTTCTACTCTTGGAATTAATCTAGAAATGACCTTTGACTTGTCTTTGATGACCGTACTACAATCAAATATGTATACAAGTTTGACAAACGTCTATGTCTCTTCATGACCACTACGTTGCAAAACATATTTGCCTCCTGCCACATCTAACATGCATAGAAAAATATGTCTTCACAAGTATCCATACTACACCATCAAACATCCTAGGCTTGTTGTTCCCCACCAATAGTCTTGCAAAACATATTATTCCTGATGAGAACACCACCACCATTGAATTCGTTATAAGTGTTGAACTACTCATTTCAAACACATATGATAGGAGCACCAAGAACTAAGAATCCAATCTTCAAAGAAATTTTCCTTCCTGATTAGCACTATATTACTTGACACAATAGCTCCTCAGCTTCCAATATACACTAGGTTGACCTTAGCCATAACCATTAGAGTTAGCACATTTACCGTTCTTATCTAGCCACTTCTTATACTTTGGAGATTGTTTCTTTATGTGTCACAACTGTTTACAACTGAAACAAGTATTATTTTTTGCCCGTGTGATTTGGACTTCGCTCGACTATTCTTGCCTCCAACCTTATTCCTCGACCTTCCCCTTTCTCTAGCAATCAACCCTAATGACTTATTGATTAGATTTGACATCTTCTTGATTCTATTATTAAGAAGAGTTGCTCTTACATCTTCTTTTTTGAGAGTTTCCACCACCAAAATAAGTCATATTGGCGATGAGATTAGCAAGTCCGGATAAATATATCGCTAAATTTTGTGAATTTAGCGACGTTTCATAATGACATCGCTGAACATCACTATCAGCGATGTTTCATAATGACGTCGTTGAACGTCACTATCAGCGACGTTTAGCGACAAGCCTTATATTTTGGAAAGCAGATGTCGAGGTCTAGTCGCAGAACGTTGCTATTTTTTTATTCAGCGACATTTCGTGACTCCTTCTTTAGTATGTCGCTTGTTTTCTAATGAACTACGATGTTTAGCGATGCCTCTTTTCTGGCGTCGCTAAAATATTTCATATAGGGTTCTGGCCGATCGACTTTTCATTTTTTTTACCCTAAGTTTTTATCTTCCACTCGCTCTCCCTAAATTTCTCTTCCCCTCCCCCTCTCATCTCCAGCGACCCCCTCCCTGCAGCGACCCCGTTCCTCCAGCGACTAGTAATGACCCGCTCCGCCCTAGCGGAACGCCGATTCAAACGGCAAGTACAACGACTCGAACGAGCCGTCGACCCGAAGAGATAGCATCGACCTGAAGAAGAATCGATACAAGGCTTACATTGGCCCGTCAAGATGAATCCCAGACTTAGACTTTTAAAGGCGCGTTCGGAGTATCGCTCGGCCGATGCGAACATCGCAAAGGTGGGTGGCTCCGATGAACCCGTCTTTGCTTAGCCTAGACACATAACAATACGGACACTATTGCTAGAATCGCTAGGCGATAACACTGCGCATGCTAATAAATGACTCAACGCACCTAGCTAAGAGAATAATCCCATCTTGTATGCTTGTATAGAATATGAAAGAAACATGAAAAATGTGAGAACTCTCGCACCGCACTCCACGCTCGTGCTACGGCACAAGCTTACGTTCAAGTCCCTTACGCGTTCAATAATGAAATAATGAATGGATTACAATAATGAAACGGGAAGACTATCAACATAGTCGTTCCAAGTAGAGTATAGCAACATTGAAAGATTATGGGACCGATGGGTCGCCAAGGCGACTCCCGCACGGGAAGTTGCATAATGTGTGAATGAAAGAATGAATGGATAAGTGAATGAATGAACCAACGAATGAAAGAATGAATACGTGAATGAATCAATGAACGAACAAACAAGTGAAAGAAAGAAAGAATGAATAAAAGATAAGAAGGAAAGGAATAGTTAGCGATAGGTGTGACGGGCACGTACAACGGGGCTCGCTACCCGCGCTGCACGGACGCCAACCTGGTCGATAACGCAATATGGCTAAGGGTTAGCCTACGGCTCGGTGACAGCCGTTAAGTTAAATAACAAAGAAAACGAAATGGTCGTCGACAATCCATTAGTATACGGGAGGTGGGAGATATAAGGGATTTCCAGCGGCATAGTCAAAGTGTGAAGGACTGTGCCGATCCGGACGAAAATCAAAAGATGGCTTACGGGCTGCCTGAGTGCGGGCTTGGCCACCAGGGGACGTAAGGCCGGGTATTTCAAAAGACTATCAGGGTGTACCAAGTCGCACGTCATGATAGGTGAGGAAATTACCAAGAGGGAAGACATGTCCAAATTGGCTTGTGATGCCAGCGACCGATGCATATAGATTAAGTGGGCTTTGCTGGTGGCAATCCATGTGCAAGTTCCTTGTATTGAAATCAAAGTAGTCTAAGTTGAACTAAATGAAGTGCCTTCTGAACAGGCTTGAATATGACACACCAAACAATTGAGAGTACTTCGGCAAAGGAGTTAGAAAACACGCCTACAATGCGCTAGAAACTGAGGCAGGGACACGCCCTTAACATTGAATATTTACATGTGAATTATTGACTAACTTGGTTTACTTTAGACAGGGAAGGCCGGACGGTAAGTATGGATAAGCCATGCAAGTATTTCCATACGACACTTGCATTCGACAACACGAGATAGGCTATGAAATATGCCATAAAACTGATCCTAAGACAAGATTATAAAGACAATGAATGATAGAGATGCACAAAAGTAAATGGAACGTGTTTGGTAATGATAGCATTGTGGGCGAGCTAGCCTCCCCACCAGTGCATAACAATGTACTAATAACCCCACAGTCTGCTTGCAGGAAGCAGGAAACGTCGGCGTGTGCGGAGCTTCCTTCGAACGTGCTAAGGCGTAGAGCTATCTCTTGAGCCTTGGAGCGTTGCAAGGAGCTGGAGCACCATATACAGGACATAATGTATTGGAACATCGCCATTAATTATTCCATCTTGTAAGCCACTTGGCACGCCTTTTATGTTTCAGAGAGAGAGAGCTTGAGCGACTTGTAATATCGGCCTAGTGCCGCTTGTAAACTTCTTGAAAATCAATAAAGAGTTTGAATTCGCTTCAACTTGTGTTCATTTACTTTCCGCTGCAAATGGGGACACTCTGTGCGATTCTGTGGCCTAGCTTAAATTGGCCGTTTCTGGACTTAGCCTTGCACGGACGCAATCTTGGCCCGTGCGACATTACGTCTTAGCGAGGACGATTCGCTCCTGCGGGAGCGGGGTATGACAGATTGGTATCAAAGTACGATTTTACGTCCTTGGACTTCATTTCGATTCTCTCAGTTTTGAAAGCTCGTTGAAACAAAAGAAGGATACGCTCTCTCTCGTTGTGCCTTGGGATGTTCCATACAATAAGTTTAATATTTTCAAAAGCCCGTACAAGTACTCGATTGAACGGAATCGATAGGCGAAGGCCTTTGTGCCGAACCATGACGTACTTGAGTTGGAAGGAACCGATACTAAGAGTTAGCAAACGCAGTGCATGCTTGAATGAGTTTACGCTGACAGCAAACAAGTACGCAATGCCAAAGTATAGTCCGCACGAGATGGTTATGCAGCACAACTTAGTCCGCGTGTCGCATACCTCGACTTTTCGGTGCAATCGGGTTGCGAGCGATATCAAGTATCGCTCGATCGAAAACGAAAATGCACTTTGAGTGTCTATCAATAGGAACGCTATCGAGTTAACAGCTTAGGCATACCCAAAAGATTGGCTTGGATTTTGAGGATTAGTGCAAACGACTTAGTATGTCGAGGTGACGTGAGCGATTATGCTAGAGATTCGTCGAACGAATCTGAAGGATGTCTTAGCGCATGACGCGAACGTGATTGAGGACTAGATCGTATGGCTTGAATCCGAGTGATGTATGTGATAGGTTCGAAGAAGAATAAGAATAAGTGTCGACGACTAGTTGAGTGGCTCGAACCCTGAGTGGTGTATGGACGTCATAGAAATTGTTCGAGCGAGACTAAAGGATTTACGGATCGTACGAGTATGTCGGCAAACGATGCGATCGCGCAAAGTCTTAGAACGTGTCACGCTTAGTTGGTCATGACTTCAAAAGTCCCGAACGAGATGTCGCTGGATAACTTGTCATTGGACAACGCGAGTTAGAAAATAGTTCGGAACGATGAATGAAAATGAATGGTCTTTATCGAAGAAACTTAGAGGATCGCACGTACGATTTTGGATTGATTCAAATGAATTGTGACTTGAGTTTGAACAACGATCTTGAAACTAGTTTGAGGAATAGCAGTTGAACTTGATCTTGAATATTAAATAAAATTGTGGAATATCCAACTCGGACAACTGCATTAACGTACGACTCGAAATCGGTTGCAAAGGAAGATCGTCAGGTTACGCATATCGTCGATGGTATTGAGACGTACCAAAGATCGATATACAATAACTCGGAGGTACTCTGACTCGGCGAATGACGATCGTGCAAATATCATTGTTCCGTTGGATGCTATACTTGGGATGTTAAAAATGTGTCGAGGAAAAGATAGACTTGGCTCGAGGATTTTCTAGTTGAACGCATGACGGTCAGACTGTCGAATTGATTTGGCTTAGATAAAAATGAGAATGCTTGGATTTGCTTCGTCGACAACCACAACGTTGACGTTCTTGTCTTATGCGAGCGCAACTCCAGCCTCGCACATGCGTCGCGCCGGATTAGGACGATCACTTTGCGTGAGCGCTGATATGGTGATTCATACAGCGAAAGTGATTAAACTTGGATGGCGTGGCAATTTGATTACTTCGACTTGTGGTTTGATGCGAAGGTAAACTCAAGAATGAAACAGTGTGTGTGATGATTGAACTTGAGGATTGAGTAGGTCCAATCCGCGCATCGAAAATGAGTTAGTCTAAACTCAAACAAGAGTTACGCCCTGATGAGAATGATCATTCCGCGGGAGAGTTGCATGGTGATTCATGAACCACCATGGATGATCGGACTCGCGTGAGATTGGGACGCAATGTATTGTCGAGCTGGATGACCTCATGATCGAATACATGAATTGGTTAGAATGGATATGTGAAGTATGTCGATTGGGTGATTTAATGGATTCGAATATGCGCAACGAATACGTTGATGCGAATAGGTGATCGTGCTCGAAGTTTAGAAATCTGAGTGATGCGAGCTTGGGTAGAAAATCCCCGTACTACCGATTTTGGTTTGACCCTAGGATTGAGGTCAGTGTTGGCATTATTGTTGGGGAACTGTGATTCCAATCCTGACATTGACTTAGCCTCGAAAAAAATAGCCTAGAGGATAGGCGGACGACCCTATACCGAGTGATTGAACCTGTGCGATTGATATTAGAGTATCGTCTGGACGGACGATAGACTTGGGACAACAAGACTTAGAGTAGGACGAAAAATTAGGAGTGTGCTGTGAACGACAACGAGAATGGCCCCAAACGATAGAAATGATAGGAATGGATGATGCGCAAGTAAAGTTGGAATAACGAATTGAATCATTGGTCGGAAAACGTACTCGATGATAGTACAATACTTGGTCTCGAATCGGACAGAAATTACTTAGACTTGGTTGACTCCGCTAAGAAGAAATCGTATTAATTTCGTTGACAAGAGCGCTTGAGAAGCGAATTGAATCATCTCGAGGACCGAGATAAACGATATGTGATACACACATGTGTTCGGTTTTAAATCGAAGTTAGCAAAATGATCGGCAAATCGAAACTATCACGAGTAGCTTGTCCGACTTCGCTAGTCGCTAAGCTTGGTTGAAATGTACGTATTCGGGGGACGCCTTGAATGCGTGCACGATCCAAAACTCAGCGATATGATAAACTCGAATGCAGCTGCAAGTGGGTGTTGAGATGCGCATGAACGAATGAGTGAGTTTGCCTCAGCCTATGACTCTCGTGTTTGAGAATTTCAACGCACCTCGTATGACCGTTTCAGTCCCATGATACGTCGAAATAGCAACCAAGTCAAAGAAACATGACAATTGAATAAGAACCATCAACTCTGAAATGAATGAAAAGCTATTCAATAAAATCGACCAAACGTATACGAGGCGAAACTTGGAAAGGTATCGAGTATAGTTCGATGCCATCGAGCAATAAGCCAGTCGATTGGAATTGTCTATGGTACGCACACGACATGAGTTAGGGAATGGTAGGATGACCTGCACTCAGAAAGTCTCGAGGACGAGACTTATTTTGAGTGGTGTATTATGTAATGACCCACTCCGCCCTAGCGGAACGCCAATTCAAACGGCAAGTACAACGACTCGAACGAGTCGTCGACCCGAAGAGTTGGCAACGACCTGAAGAAGAATCGATGCAAGGCTTATATTGGCCCGTCAAGATGAATCCAGACTTAGACTTTCAAAGGCGCGCTCGGAGTATCGCTCGGCCGATGCGAACATCGCTAAGGTGGGTGGCTCCGATGAACCCGTCTTTGCTTAGCCTAGACACATAACAATACAGACACTATTGCTAGAATCGCTAGGCGATAACACTGCGCATGCTAATAAATGACTCAACGCACCTAGCTAAGGGAATAATCCCATCTTGTATGCTTGTATAGAATATGGAAAGAAATATGGAAAATGTGAGAACTCTCGTACCGCACTCCACGCTCGTGCTACGGCACAAGCTTACATTCAAGTCCCTTACGCGTTCAACAATGAAACAATGAATGGATTACAACAATGAAACGGGAAGACTATCAACATAGTCGTTCCAAGTAGAGTATAGCAACATTGAAAGATTATGGGACCGATGGGTCGCCAAGGCGACTCCCGTACGGGGAGTAACATAATGTGTGAATGAAAGAATGAATGGATAAGTGAATGAATGAACCAACGAATGAAAGAATGAATACGTGAATGAATCAATGAACGAACAAACAAGTGAAAGAAAGAAAGAATGAATAAAAGATAAGAAGGAAAGGAATGGTTAGCGACAGGTGTGACGGGCACGTGCAACGGGGCTCGCTACCCGCGCTGCGCGGACGCCAACCTGGTCGATAACGTAATATGGCTAAGGGTTAGCCTACGGCTCGGTGACAACCGTTAAGTTAAATGACAAAGAAAACGAAATGGTCGTGGACAATCCATTAGTATACGGGAGGTGGGAGATATAAGGGATTTCCAGCGGCACAGTCAAAGTGTGAAGGACGTGCCGGTCCGGACAGAAATTTAAAGATGGCTTACGGGCTACCTGAGTGCGGGCTTGACCACCAGGGGACGTAAGGCCGGGTATTTCAAAAGACTATCAGGGTGTAACAAGCCGCACGCCATGATAGGTGAGGAAATTACCAAGGGGGAAGACATGTCCAAATTGGCTTGTGATGCCAGCGACCGATGCATATAGATTAAGTGGGCTTTGCTGGTGGCAATCCACGTGCAAGTCCTTGCATTGAAATCAAAGTAGTCTAAGTTAACTAAATAAAGTGCCTTCTGAACAGGCTTGAATATGACACACCAAACAATTGAGAGTACTTCGGCAAAGGAGTTAGAAAACACGCCTACAACACGCTAGAAACTGAGGCAGGGACACGCCCTTAACATTGAATGTTTACATGTGAATTATTGACTAACTTGGTTTACTTTGGACAGGGAAGGCCGGACGGTAAGTATGGGTAAGCCATGCAAGTATTTCCATGCGACACTTGTATTCGACAACACGAGATAGGCTATGAAATATGCCATAAAACTGATCCTAAGGCAAGATTAGAAAGACAACGAATGATAGAGATGCACAAAAGTAAATGGAACATGTTTGGTAATGATAGCATTGTGGGTGAGCTAGCCTCCCCACCAGTGCATAACAATGTACTGATAACCCCACAGTCTGCTTGCAGGAAGTAGGAAACGTCGGCGGGTGCGGAGCTTCCTTCGAACGTGCTAAGGCACAGAGCTATCTCTCGAGCCTTGGAGCATTGCAAGGAGCTGGAGCACCATATACAGGACATAATGTATTGGAACATCGCCATGAATCATTCCATCTTGTAAGCCACTTGGCACGCCTTTTATGTTTCAGAGAGAGAGAGAGCTTGAGCGACTTGTAATATCGGTCTAGCACCGCTTGTAAACTTCTTGGAAATCAATAAAGAGTTTGAATTCGCTTCAACTTGTGTTCATTTACTTTCTGCTGCAAATGGGGACACTTTGTGCGACTATGTGGCCTAGCTTAAATCGGCCGTTTCTAGACTTAGCCTTGCACGGGCGCAACCTTGGCCCGTGCGGCATCACGTCTTAGCGAGGACGATCGCTCCTGCGGGAGCGGGGCGTGACAGCGACCCCCTCCCTCCGGTGACCCCCTGACCGCGGCGACCCCCTCCCTCAAGCGACTGCCTCCCTCCGGCGACCACCCTCCCCTCGGACGCCGACACGAACAGTCCCCTCCATCGCTGCTCCAGCCCTGAGGATCCCGACCCGACCCCGACCAAGGCAGGTAAATCCTAACCCTATCTCTATTTTCCTGACGTGACACAGACACACTGACATAGACATATAGATACGAGACACACACACGCTGACAGAGACAGGACACGTACATACGCTGATACGACACACACACACTGACACAGACATGATACACACATGCTTACACAGACACACATACGTTGACGCAGACATGACACGCACACATTGACACAGGCACTAACACGGATACAACATACAAAACGCTGACATAGACACTGACACGACACACATGTTATGTATTATGTGTGTGTGAATACTTTGATTTTAGAAATTTAGAATTTAAATTAGGTATATGAATTCATTTATAGGGAATTCAGAATTGACATTTTTAGGTAATTTAGATGGAAACTAAATCCCAGGGACAGAAGCAAGTCTAGATTCCTAGTATCATTAAAATTTTCCAAAAATTACCCTATTAATAACCAAGTATCAAAGCTCTTGGACTCGAAATCGTTAGATCACCACTTGAAAGAGTAAGCTAGTGAGGGTTAGTATATAATCTACATAGATAGATACATATATAAGGGTATAGAATTATATAGTTATAAGTGCTAGCTAGGTATCACCAAGTATTGCGTGGTAGGTACTAGCTAGGTAAGTTTTCCTTGTGGGCTCACAAGGAATACATGACGACAGAGATATCATTATCTCTTATGTTAAGTGTCCGTGTTAGCGACTCCGGTTAAGAATGTTGCTATTTTTTGTGTATTTATCGACGTATCAAAATGACGTCGCTGAATGTACCTATCAGCGACGTATAGCGACTGTTTACCTAATCTATAGGACATTACCTATTAGCTAAGGTATAGAATATTATCTAAAAATTAAATTTACTTATGCTAAGCCTTTTGGGCCTATTAGAGTTACAGATTTTTTCAAAAATCTAGTATAACGCTGATTGCCTCAAAAGGCTTACATAAGTAAGAGTGTATAGAGTGAGTATCCTAGTAGTATATCTTAGTACCTAAAGTGTATATAGTGAGTATCCTAGAGTGCATATATAGAGTGAGCCTCCCTACTTCCTTTCTTCTCATTCGGGTCATTCGGCCGACTATTTCGTATCATATGATATCTACCTCAACCTCATCATAGAGAAATGTAAAAATATTAATATTAACCAAGGTTCACAGTATTGGTATCGGTATCGGTATCGGAATCGGTATCATTTACGGTTGATATCATGAATCTCATGGCTTCCTCTAACAGTACAAGATGTAAAACCAAACGTGAAGCAGAGCGTCATATTCAAAACATCAGAAGTAAAAAGATTTTGATTGGTGTTAGTTAGTACCACCAATCGAAATTTTTTACTTCTGATATTTTGAATATGAAGCTCTGCTTTATGTTTGGTTTTACATTTTGCTCTGGCAGAGGAAGCCATGAGATTCATGATATCAAACCTTAAATGATATCGATTCTGATACCAATACCGATACAATGAACCTTGGTTAATATTAATACAGCCACACTTCTCTAGGATGAGGTTGAGGAAGATATCAAGGAAGATATCATATGATGTAGAATAGGAGACTGAGAGAGTCGAAAAAGAAGCATGAAAGTAGAGGGGGTCAGAGAGGGGGCCTTTTTGTTGAACATGTGACGACACTCATTTAATACTCATGTGTCTATGCATCTATTTGGAATATACTCAAAAATGTGTATCTATCTTTGCAAAATTATTATTAAATGGATATGAATTACTATCTATGGCATCGTTCGTGGATGTACAATCGTCATCCTGATGATATCTGCGGTGTGCGGGATAAGTTTATATAGAAGTAGAGCAGTTCCTGCAGTTCGTCAAGGCGTTCTCTCAGTACATGGATCGTACCAAAATTAAGTGTCCATGTGTGAGATGTCTCAACATAAAATATCATCCAGAAGTAGATGTGACATATCAGTTGTCTTGAGAGGTTTCATGTCGAATTACTATCAGTGGACCTCACACGAAGAACGTGTGTCTTTACCATCAGATTTGGAGCCTAATTTGTCGTATATGGATGTCAATGAACATATGGGTTACGACGAAGGATAGGTGAACATAGTTTTTGATGCAGCATGGCCTAGTTTCGATCCGAATAATCATGATACGGCTGAGGAGGCACCGAATGTGGATGCTGTAAAGTTCATAGAGTTGCTGGAGGATGTAAGGACTCATTTGTATCCTAGTTGTGAGGATCATTCACCGTTGGAGGTGGTTACAAGACTGCTGAGTATCAAGTCTAATTTCAACATGTCTCAAGAATGCTACAACCGAATCATTGAGTTAATTATAGAGATCTTTTCGGAAGGTGCAAAGTTATCTACAAACTTCTAACGGTGTAAGAGGATGGTGAGATCTCTCTGGATGAGATACGAAAAAATTAATGCATGTCGCAACGGGTGCATATTTTACTACAAGGACGACAAGGATGAAAATACCTACAGATTTTGTGGTGATGATCGCTATAAGACAACAAGTTCAACTAGGACTCCCGATGCAAGGAAGCCGACCGATTCGATGCACTACTTGTCTTTGACACCGTGATTGCAGAGGCTGTTTATGGTGAAGGAGACTGTCGAGAACATGAGTTGGCACGGGTGAAAACAGATCGATGGAGTTTTGGATCATCCATCCGATAGAGAAGCATGGAAGTACTTTGATCGAGAGTATCCAGATTTTTCTTCTGATCCGCATAATATAAGATTTGGGCTATCCTCTAACGATTTTACCTTATTCGGACTTTCGAGTTCCTAATATTCGTGTTGGCCAGTGATTGTCACTCCGTACAAGCTACCGCCGTGGATGTGTATGAAGACTCCTTACATGTTCCTAACCGTTATTATTTCGAGTTCGAACAATCCGAAAAGGAATATCAATGTGTACTTACAGTTATTGATAGATGAATTGAATCAACTGTGAGAAGTAGGCACCCACACGTATAATGTTTCCAGAAACCAGAACTTTCATATGAGGATCGCACTAATGTGGACCATCAACGACATTTTGGCCCATGGTATGTTAACTGGATGGAGCACTCATGGTCATCTCTCATATCCGTATTGTATGGACCGCATGAAGGCTTTTCGGTTAAAACATGGAGGAAAATCGTGCTTCTTCTATTGTCATCGACAGTTCCTGTCGAAGGACCGTCTGTTCCGGAGGAACAAAAATGCTTTTCGTGCCAGCGTTGTGGAGAAGGCCAACCCACCGTCAAGGTGGACCGAAGACACGATATGGAAGGAGATCAAGGATTTTCCAAGTGCTATCGAAGAGCCTACAAAAGGATACAAGTGTGATGAATTTGGCCGCACTCATAATTGGACGAAAAGAAGTATATTCTGGGACCTGCCATATTGGAACAACAATCAGATTAGACATAACCTTGATGTCATGCATATCGAGAAGAATGTGTTTGACAACATAATTAATACTGTGATGGAGGTAAAAGGAAAGGCGAAAGACAATCCTAAGGCCAGGTTGGACTTGGAAGATATATACAGACGTTCTACGTTACATTTAATGAAGGAAGGCAATAGAAAGTATAAGCAGCCTAAGACAATTTTCTCACTAGACAGGGAGGATAAAGGAATACTTTGTAGATGGATTCAGGGCCTAAATTTTTTTGATGGGTACGTGTCAAATTTAAGAAGATACGTCGACCAGAAGGAGAACAAACTGACGGGTATGAAGAGCTATGACTGTCATGTATTTATGGAGAGGTTAATTCTGATCGTATTTCGAGAATTATTATCATCGGTAATTTAGGACCTATTGACAGAGCTGAGCATATTCTTTAGAGATTTTTGTTCTACTAAGTTGCTTGCCGATCATCTAGAAAAGCAAGAGAGGACATTACAGTAACACTGTACAAGCTTGAGAGGGTGTTCCCTCCTGGGTTGTTCGACTCCATGGAGCATTTGTCAATTCATCTTTCCTATGAGGCACGTATTGGTGGGCCTGTTGGTTATCAGTGGATGTACCCGTTTAAGCAGTATTTGAACCACCTAAAGAGAAAGGTAAAAAATAAGGCTCGGGTCGAGGGTTCTATTTGTGACGCTTATGTTCTCGAGGAGATTACAAACTTTTGCTCGATGTATTTCAAGCCACATGTTGCTACTAATAAAGCAAGAGCTCCGAGAAATGACGATGGATATCTTGAATCTAATGATGCAACACTGAGAGTCTTCAATGCTTTCAGAAAGCCTTCGAAAAAAATAAAGAAAAGGTATCTGAATGACGAGCAACTAAGGGCTACTCAATTATATATATATATATATATATATCTATATATATATATATATATATATATATATATATACATATATATATATATATATACATATATATATATATATATATACATATATATATATATATACATATATATATATATATATATATATTACTCAACTGCGATGAGGATGAAGTGGAGAAGCTCGAGGGATAAGTAACTAATACGTCCACATTTACGTCATCTATGCGTGTAATAGTATCCAATATTATTATTACACTAATTGGTCGATGTGTTGTTATTTTCAGCACATATAATGATTAAATGAGGTCGAATGGACAGTACATAATTGGTAAAGAAGTGGAACAGAAAATGAGACGTCATTTTCCTTCATGGTTGAGTGCATATGTAAGATGCTCAGTAATTACTTTTCGTATATGCACTTTTCATAGTAATTAACGGAATGCTGAATTTAATTTTTTATATTGTGGTATTTAGGTCGATCGTCCGGACGCAATACTAGAGAATAAGTCTATTATAACTCTAGACAAGGGGCCCATTTATCCCGTCAAAATATGGCCAAGCTATTGTGTCAATAGGTTTAGGTTCAAGTCAACAAATGCTCCGATCAGAGAGAACTTTCTGGATCTTGATTCAACCAAATATAGTTGTTTGTGTATCCGATCAACAAACTACAAAGATGTCGATCCGGACAATAATTTCTATGACGTCTTACGGAAGATTGTGGAGTTGACATATAACTACGGCATAGAGCCGGCTAGGATCGTGTTGTTCAGGTGTGATTGGTTCGATCTGATCCAAGATCAAGGTTGAAAATTTGACAAGCATGGTCTTATGGATATTAACTACCGACGTCGATATCAAGGATACGAACCATTTGTCCTAGCAAGTCAGGCTCAACTAGTTTACTTCACTACTTATCCTAGACAGGAAACAACTAGGTTGGACTGGTGGGCAGTATACAAGACTAAAGCTAGAAATACCTACGATGCTGATGAAATAGCTTATCAGGAGGACAAGCTACCTCTCGTAACAAATACAGTTGATGTGGACACAACGAAAGTTCCATATTACACATCTAATCGTGTAGAAGAGGTAGAAGTATCCGAAAAGAAAAACGAAGTAGATGAAAGCGAAGATGAGAAGGAAGAGGAAGATGAGGATACGGAGGACAAATAAGATAAATTTTCAGAAGATGATTGAAAAGAAAATAAAATGTAAAATATGTTTAACTACTAATTAATCTTCAGGCAACAATTAATCTTCCATATTACACGTCTAATACTGTCATTTTTTTTAAATTCCTAATTAAGCTCTATGTTTCCATTATTCTTACTAGATGGCACCCTTGACCCGAGCACGTCGCTTGAAAGAGGCACAGATGGCTGCAGAGGAGGTAGTGGTACCTCCTGCTGCTGAGGAGGTAGTGCTTCCTTCATCTGCTGAGGAGGTAGTGGTACCTAAAGCAGAGATAAAGGTCAAGAAAGAACTTCCTCCTACTATTAAGGAGGAAGTGATTCCTAAAGCCGAGATAGATGTAAAGAAGGAGGTGGCACCAGAAGGCAGTTGTATCGGGAGTTCCAGCCATCCATCTTCTATGGATATTGATCTTGCTAGCGTGGATCCTACTTATGCGCAGTGGCTGAGGAGGGAGATCTCTCTGCGCCTGCGTTGAGGGCAGAGCAGTATGATATGACTTTTGACCGAATTTATTTCTGGTAGACTTATTTCTGGGTTAGACTTGGATGTTTTTACCACTCTTGATGTTTCTTATTTTCTAAACATGGTTATTATCTAGACTTGGATGTTTTTGGACGCCATTATCTAGACTTGGTTATTATCTAAAAATTTAACGGCGGGTTGCTCTGGGTCTATTTTTATAAACTGTGATATGTTAAATGCATGGTTATTATCTAAAAATTCAATGAAGGGTTGCTCCAGGTCTATTTTTATAAAATATGATATGTTAAATGCATGGTTATTATCTTGTAGATATCTATTTCTATCAGGTATGGCAAGACGCAGAGGATCGTACCTCCGTGGCAGCAGAGGACTATCCCGTGAAGGTAGAGGTTCCACCGATGGACGGAGTTGTACTCGTTAGTGGATGACGGTGCCGGTCCCTCGTCTCCTAGTACTCTAGTGTACCAACCACTCAGATCACTGTCTACCTCGACGGTACGTGGCAATACTCCTGGGACGGACAGTTCTAGGCCTGATCCTAACCGTCCAGCAGCATTCCTCCTACGGACGGCACTATAGAGACGAAGGAGAGGGTGGAGGAGGTCGCACCTACACCGTCTCTGTATGATCTGAGCGATCCCCCATGCACCCCTCCGGACAAGACGAGGATAAAGATTTGGTCCGATGGACCTACACAATAAGTTAATTAGTTAATATTTATTTATACTTATATCTATATATTCATGAATTTAATTACCATTGTGTAGATATCGTCTTCTGTCAGTTCAGAGGGCATTGGGGCAATTTTTGAGGTCCAACTACGGGGGCCCTTGAATCAACTACTCGGATGCCTCGGATGAGAGGAAGGCATTTTGGTTTACCTACTTCAAGATAACTAAAGTATATTGCTTTTAGTATAAATCATCTTTTATGCATATTATATAACTAACTAATTTAATTCTTGTAGAAAATATATTTTTATCCACCACACCGGGCTGAGACGATTGGGAAGCAATTCCCTGCCATTGCCGCTAAGTTGATCCGGGATGCGATCGACAACCAGAAAGCTCAAGACCGCTCCGAAAAACTGATCCAAGGTTGGATCACGTCCGAGCAGTGGACTGCCATGAATGCTAGATTCGACGCTCCTAGGTACAAGGAATGGTCGGAGAAGACGAAGGCGGCTAGGACGAGGGTAGAAAAATGGTGTGGTGGTTCGATTCCCATGAAGAAATATTTTCGTCACCTGGTATGTGTTTTACTGTAATATATTATTTTAATAAAAGTAGGAATAAAATATTTAATTTTAATGACAAACATATTGTTATAACAGATAAAGAGGGTTGAGAACCCTAACATGGTGACCGTCTTCCTGGCCACCCATCAGAAGGACGAAAAGCTCATCGATGATCGGGTCACGCAGAACTATGTAAGTATTATTTTACGTATCACTAAATTTAGTATAACTTAAGAAATATACAATATATATCCATAGACGTGGAACTAGAATGATAGTAAATATTATGCTTATCGAGATATGTACTTTTCTAGGATAAGTATCTTAGGCTTGAGCATGAGATTACTAGTACATCTGCGGAGGGAGGGGTTGGTACTTTCTCGCAGCCCCTACCGGCTCGGCTGTTGGACGAGCTCTAGATGACCTTCGTTTGTGGTCTTCAGAGGGGTATGTACTACAGTACGGGATCCTACGGTGCCTTTGTGGCGACACAGTCATCCAGGGCCCCCCCCCCTCTGCCAGTGTGCATTCCCCACAGCCCTCACAGGGGTCGGTCCAAGTGGAGGAACTCTGTCGCCAGCTTACTGAGCTGCGTGACAAGCTATTGCGGAGGATTGTGGAGCAGCCACAGACGGACGATGAGGTCCTCACCGCACGATTTGATATGCTCGAGCGCACCATTAGGGAGACGGACGGGAGGACGGATCGTGCCGTTCAGATGGTGCAGGAGAGGATGAATCTTGTCGTTCAGGCGGTGCAGGGGTCGCAGCTGGCCATGGGCGATCAGCATTCGAGGCTGACAGCTCTTATAGATTCCACCAACTCCAGACTTCTAGCCATGGAACAGACACTTCCTGGTCGTGCGTCGTCATCCTCACCGACTGTATCGGTTCCCCTGCCTCCTCTTACTTCTACTGATGAGTCGTCACCGGTGATGCTGACCCCGACGCAGTATAGATTTATGATGTTCCAGATACCGGGACTGTCTACTCCTCCTCCTCCTCCTCATCCTGACTAGGTGTACTCCTTTATTGGACTTATTTTCATTTTGTTGTGTTGGAGACCCATTGTTAGGTTTTTATGTATTTATTTTATACATTTATTGACAATTTGTGTTATGTTATGTTGAATATTATCAGACACTTTTTATAGCCGTTTGGTAGTGGATTTGTATCCATCCAGCTATTTTTTGTTTTTCTGATCGTTTGATTCTATTTAATTGATTATTGGTAGTTCTTTTTTATCATTTGTCTCTATATTGGTATACCGGTGTTGAGTGTTCCACCGAAGGGGTCGACGCCGAACACAGAAAATTCTACGGATGGTTGCTCTGGGTCTATTATTTGCAAACTGTCATTCTAAATGCAGGTACAATGCTATATAATGTAACTGTCATTTATATTAAAAGCAGATTGCATTCTATTTTTTTTACTTTTTTTTGGAATTAGAGACGATCAGCGACGCTTAGCGACGCATGATTACGTCGCTAAGCTGCATCGTAACATCGCTAACCTGGAAAAAGAACGTCGCCGAACGTCGCAGAACGTCGCACACGTGCTGACATGGCAAATTATACAGGTCAGTAATTTTAATAGACAACGTCACTAATTTCGTCGCTATGCTCGTATCATGACGTTGCTATGTAAGTATCGTAACTTAGCGGATTGTCGCAAAACGTCGCTAAAAAATGTGACGTGGTAAACACAAATTTGCTGAACCTAAGTTGTTAAACGTTGCTAAATTTCGCGTGTTGCATCGCTAAAATTTAGTCTGCCAGCGGTAATTAGCAACATAATACAACGTCGCTAATTAGCAACGCAATGTCGGTGACCATCGCCAGTTGCATAAAATGCTAGCGACGAAGCGCGTCGCAAAATTACGTCACTACAGCGACGAACAGCGACGTAAACTTAGTTAGCGACCACGTATTCCGCGACATGGACAATACGTCGCTAATTTCGTCGCGAAAATGTATTAGCGACGTTTTTTTTCTTCTGTTTAGCGACGTCATCTCGCGTCGCTAAACTGACATATTTTGGTAGTGTTCCTTCTCATAAAGGATTGTTGTCATCAAATAGTCATATGAACTCAAAAATGAAAAGAGAAGTAAAAGTGCATTATCATTTTTTTTAATTTATTTCGTGACACATAAAATCACTAACAATCATATTGAAGCTGTTAAGAAGGCTTAGAATCTTGGCTATTTACTTCATGCATAAACAGTAAAATAAATTATTGAGATACAACTTGTTAGACAACGAAATACAAGCCGTTATGGAAGTTACATAACATAGAAATGAAGATTTAATACACATCAATCAGTGGCAATTGGACCATTACTTACAAGACGAAAAACAATCGGAAATTGAAGTACAAGAAACAAAATGTGATTTTAGGAAATGAAGATGTGGATTACAACTAACGACTACGGAAAGTCATGTCGTAACTACACTTGGACTTGGTTGTAGGTGCTAGAGCTCCCACACTCTCACTAACAAAGTACTACGTACTACTACAGCTTTGGCCTTCAGAACGAATTGAGATCGGTCATAGGGGTTAGGATAATGCATGGTTGTACAAGCTGATTGAGTTGAAGTAGTCTTATGAGAATGTTTGTTGAATTTCCTGTGCAAGTTCTTCGGCACTGAGCTCGCATTCTATTCCAATCTGTTGAGAAGAGAGAGACAGAAAAATGAATTCATCTCGCAAATATTCATGCAGAGATCTGTTGATCAGTGTTCAAACTTTAGAAACAAGAGGTTATTGGAAAATCATGCAGTTATATCCCAAACTAATATACATGCAGAAGCTCTTTTGTCTCTGTGTGAGAGAGAGGGGGAGAGAGAGTGAGAGAGAGCCAGAGAGAGAGAGAGAGAGAGAGAGTTATAACATCTTTTTGTCATTTCTACCTGACATGAACAAACTAATAATAAAGAAGATGACAGCATCAATGACATGCAGAACTGCAGAAGTGTCATATTATGCAGCATACTATTGTGCAGTTATTATATGAAGCTCACACATATGTTGGTGAGAAGAGAGAAAGAAAGGACAAACATATAGTTTATAGAAAAAGCAAGAATGGCATCAATGATATGTTTGCACAGTATAAAACTATCATATGAAACATGAATGTTGGTAATCACTAAATGTGCAGCTCACACTCTACTTCAATGTCGCATTTAAGCACTGGTCTGCTGAACTTCTAATAATGACAAGACCATCCGACCGTATATTCTCATCTAAAAATTTATGTTAACTCTAAAGATGATTTACCGAACATGTGTCTAATCAAAAGGAGATTAACTAAAAGAAGCATGCCACAGGGAGGGCTGGACATACGGTTCCAGGACCTGCAGTTTCGATCCGGTCCGAATCGTATATTGGTCAAACGGACCGGATCTTAAATTTTGTAATTTAAACGGGACGGAACGGGGTGGGTCGTGCCATATAAACGGTTCGGGACGGGTCATAATCTGAAAACAAACGGGCCCCCGGTCCGACCCATTTGTAGGAGTAAATTAGAAAATTTACTTAAAATTCCTAAACTCAAAAGTAAAAACCTAACAAAGTTACTGCTACCAAACCCAAAATTTACTTAAAATTCATATAACACTACAGTCTACAGGTACAGGTGCTTTTTTTATACAATTTTTTTTGTCTTTTTTCTACAATTTTTGAATTTTGTACAATTTGGTATAAGACCCGTTTGAACCCGTGGGTTTTGGTAGATTGGATCCGTTTCAAACGGGTCGGGTAGGATCCGGTTCCAAAAAAAATTGATCCGTTCCGTCAAAGAACGGATCCGATTCGGGTCCACAAAAATTGACCCCGGCTCGACCCGTGCCCAGCCCTAGCCACAGGAGCGTAACACTTGTGACCCTTGTGGTCAGTGGGAAGAAACATAAAAGCTCTGTCTGGGTGATAGAAGATCTGCGAACTGAGCCATGGAAGCATATTATTTCTTTCATTTATAATGAGAGTTGGCATAAAAAGTCCCAAACTTTACACGGGACACCATGCATAAAAAAACCCCTACGGCCTCGTTTGGTTTGCGGAATGGAAGGGAAAAGAAATCAATTCCTTGTCATTTTCTTTCTTTTGGGAAATTTTAATTTCCATTGATTTTTTTTCTTCGATGTTTGACAATGCCAAGAAATTTGGAAAGGAAAGTGAATAATTCAATGTGGAAAAGTGATTCCTTGTTTTGATGGATGGAATCACTTTTCTTCCTAATTTTTTTTTCTTTTATTGAGAATCACTTTTTTTCCTCCTCAATTTTTTGGACATCTAAACATAGAAAAGTATTCACTTTCCTTTTTCAACCTGAAGATTCTGCAAACCAAACGAGGCCTAAAAGAAGCATGCTTAACCATGCTTAATCCAACACGACTGGAATAATATGGCTGCTGGTCAATTAGAAGTCTGTCATAACCAGAAATTATCAAAAATGTCGATTGGACGTATGTCCGCATGTCAAAATCTTAAAGTAACATTTCATCTATGGAAGTTAAACTACTTTAGACCAACTTAAATAGCATGTTCATTTCTATTCTTTAAGCAAAGACCTACAAGTTTGTGCATATTTATCAAAAAAAATTTGTCTGGATTAAAATTGTAATTGTTCTTAAGTTATGTGAAAAAACATATTATTTTAC